>CAKAOJ020000508.1:0-259218 GCA_916701645.2 Sebastolobus alascanus
AGCATTTTCTTTGTTGTTCTCCAGCCTCTCATTGTGTTGTTCAGTGACTGCCGTCTCCAGCTTGAGCCTCTGTAGCCGTGACCCCACATCTTCCTGTGCATTAACAGTCTACAACAAAACATAGACTTGTTTACATCCATCTGTTTTATCTAAAGTTGATCTTCATTGCAATATATCAGCATCCCCTTACCTTGCTAAGATAGTTCACCACCTTCGTCTTGGTATCTTCTACACCCAAACTCTGAGAAATGACCTCTTCATGGTTTGTAATCTTAAATACCAAAATGAAACATTAAGTTTATGACAAGACATAAACTAGATGTAAGATCACACCAACTGAGTATCTGCCATACCTCTGCAAACCGAGAAAAGGCCTCCAGGGCGTGCTGATGTAGCAGCCAGGATCTGTCATCCAACAGGACTCCAAACAGGCTACTCAGCCTCGGCAGAATTTGATTCTGTGGGACAAAAAAGTTGGTGTGAAAGAGAAATTAAGAGAAAAAAATTTACATTGCAGACTTCCGAATTGAGCAAATTCAGAATTAAAATATATTATTTACAGTGTCAACTAGTGATTTTTTACTGATTATTCGTTTTTTCATATAAATGATTCCTTTAGTCCAGTGTTTCCCAAACTTTTTTCTGGGGACCCACTTTTTAAAAATGGCAAACCATCACAACCCAGTTCACAATAGGCTTTATCTATAAATCGTGAGAAGAGCAAATTTGTGCATAAATGAACGTTCCTGACCATTTTTACTACTTTCTGCAACATCTCATATTATCTTGAATAGGTAAACCATCCATTTCGAAGAGATATACGTTTGATAAATCACAACTTTGTTTTATGCATCTGTTATTGAAAACATCTACACGTTAAATACTTTATAAATGAGACCAAATAAATGCATTTAGGCAGAGTTAAAAGGCTCTCTTTTTTGTTCTCTCATCAGTAAAACAAACAGCCTTTCATATTAGATTCAGTGTTATAAGTAGGCCACAATACGAACATTCAGGCTCCCTCATGTGGCTCAAAAGTGTACTGCAGATATAAATGTGACTATGAAAACAGTTATTAATACTATATTCCATTTCTGCCAATAGATCCCACTAATTGTTACTCACTGGTGACTTACAATGAGAACAGCAATAGAAGTGTAAGTGTGTAAGTGTCCCTGAGTAACCATTAGTAAGGAGTACAAGGAACTAAGATAAGACAAAATAGACTTTAAGGTAAGATCCCCATTTGTAATAGTCTGGTGTCATTACCTGGCTGTCAAGAGGGACAAAGATTTTCCCAAGGGAGGAGAAGAACTCCAGAGCAGCCAGCAGCAGCTGATCTGCACACTTCTGAGACACCACAGTATCCACACACAGCAGAGCCTGGGACACACAGACACACCAGTCAAAAGAGGTATTCTCCATTCTTCATCTGTTTAATGTGAAACGTGAAAAACTAACAGCATACCTGACAAATTACTTGAGGTTCGAGGTTTTTCACTAAAATGGCTGATATTGAAAGGAGCAGCTGCAGAGTACACTGGAGCACAGGGTGGGTCTGCACCTGGAGTATGACAGGTTACAGGGATAATAGTCATGCATTTACACTTCACCTGTGCGTATGTGTAACAGAGTTTTCTTGGTGATTCCACTTGCCAGCATGATAACCAGTCATATTTAGTTTTGTATATGTATTGTGGATTCCTATTGGTTGACGGGCCTCTCCTCGGCATATACATTCTGGCCATGACGTCAGCGCTGTGCCAGTAGGAGAGTATTGTGCTCACGCCTAGAGATTGCTGTGCCTATGTGACTGACCAATGTGTTTCCATGTTTGTTGACCAGGCAATAAAGGTCCTCACAGAAATCAAAGTTAGTGTCGAGCTTTGTTTCAAACAGCACAACGCAGACTGAAGAGGAATTTCAATGGTTACACACGTGTGTATTTAGATCTCACCTGGTCCGGACTCATTCGTAACCAGAGCTGTGTGATGACCCTCATTGCAGACAACACACACTGCTCTTCAGGAGATGTTTGCACCCGAACCACCGCTAGGAGGGATAACAGCACCGTGTTCTGGAGACAGGAGGAACTTTGTAAAAATCCAACATTTGTGCATTTTTTCCATTTTCAAATTTCCCCACCCTGCTTCCTTGCATTGTTTTCTTGGCTGGATTTAATCACTCTGGCAAGAATTCCAGCTTTTTGTTCCAGCTGGACAACATGACTGTGAAATACACTGCAACACCCTGAAGCAGAAGATTGTGTTTTACAACAATAAAAGACCAACAAGGGAGAAGAGGTCACTAATAATCTTATCCGAGGCCATCGGTTTTCAACCATGAACAATCTTATCTTACTCTTGATTTCACTTGTTGTGGTCATTTGTCATCTTTCCACTCTCTCTTACGTGTGCAAGGACAGAAATTGTGCGACAGCCTTGCCCTTGATGTTTGTACTGCCCGTTTTCTCTCCATGTATTCAATATCACAGTCACTACATTTTCCTTGACGTCAGGGGTAAAACTGAGGGTAAATGCACTTTAACACCATTTACCAAATGGAAATAAAATCTATGAAGAGTTTACATGAATGAATATGAGATCTTTTCTTCACTTAGAAAATTTGAGAATTGCTTTTTGTGTCTTTGCACAATTATGGTGTCTTCACTTGAGCACAAAGCAGACATTAACCCACTACTCATTAATGCTAGGTGGAGGTAAAAACAAAAAGAACCGTCCTCTACAGTGACATTAACAAAAACCACTGACTGGTTAGAATTACAACCCATATCCTATATATCTACAACCCATATCCGAGGTTGTCCTCACCACTTTGTCCACTTGTCCTAGTTTGTAGCCTCCATTCTGCCAGTCGGTCAGAGCTTTTTGAGAAAGGCCGATGATGTCGGTCTCTACACGGTGACGGGCATCATGTGAAAGAGCTCTGAGGAGGACATGTCGCCACACTGGAAGGTTTTCCACCTCAGAGGGTGGGAAATGCGCTACCAGCTCCATCTGGAAAAACAAAACACTTCAGATTAATGAAAATCACCTGATATCAAGGTTATGATCTTTTACAGTTCAATGTGTGTTTTTATTATATAGACACAATCAACAAGCGTCATCTAAAACCAGAAACTAGGACTCTAGACTGGTAGTTTTCTGGGGGATGGTACTGATGATTGACAAATAAAAGGACTAAACCGGAGTACACGAGTGGAGAAACAACAAATACAGCGAGTTCTATGCATAAACATTATGTGAATCATATGCTTTGGTCTTTGCAGTCAGGAGATATCAACCCAGCTGAACACTTATGGGAGATTTTGGACCAACGTGTTAGACAGCGCTCTCCATCATCAAAACATGAAGTTAGGGAATATCTTTTAGAAAAACGGTGTTCATCCCTCCAGTAAAAGTTCCTGAGATTTGTATAATCTACATAAAGGAGCACTGAAGCTGTTCTGGTGGCCCAGCACCTAATTTTAAATTACTCCTCAAATGTTTCCTCCATCTTTCATCTTATCTGGCCTTTCGGAGTTCACAAATATTTACTGAACTGTCAAATGTGATGGTAGTAAGTAACTGTGGGTACATTGTTTTTAATTTCAATAGAAAACTGTTAAAACTTAGATGTGAGTTGACACTCTAGAGTAATTTGTGAGTTCATAAAAATTTTAATTTCGGTTCGCAGCGTTTCTAACCTGGTGGTTCGGCGTCATGAGGAAAACCATGCGTTTGAGCAGCAGGCCCAGGTGGACCGACTGGTAATACTCAGCGGTGCAAGCTTTCACCTAGGGGAGAAGAGGGAGAAGCAGAGAGGAAGTGAGGAACAGTGTGAAGGCTCAGGAGGAGGAAAATCACCAGGGTGTCATCAGGGTAGGAGGGGGAGGTGTTTGGAAATGAGTGGGATCCAGCTTAATCTGATGATGTAACGGGTTATGAAAAGGTGTCCCAGAGGTCCAACAACACCAATTGTCACCTCTGTTGGGGTGCCACAGAAAACAGGAAGGGACCCATTCTAATCCATAACCCAACAGAGAGAGGTTATGGGGATTAAGAGCTATTTTAGAAAGTGCTCAGGAAGAGGTCACAGACATGGAGAAACATCCATGACCTTGTGGTGTCAAGGTGGTGAGAGCCAAGATTTCAGAGATCCTGTAGATTATGTTTGAAAAATATAACAAGTATACAATACGAACAGCCCTGTCTCCTAAAAATTACGTTCCCATACAACTAAAGTGCATTCTCAATTACGTTTGGAAGGAAACGTATTTTGTTGCGGATTACATTTATCTTTTACATACCACAAATACCTTTGTAAATCTGCAGACAGCCGCAGCAAATGCGGGAGAGTAGGTTGATGGGTACAACAAACACCGGACATACCCCCAGGAGACCAGTCTTTGTGTCCCATGTGTTTGAAACCAAACCATGTTGTTTTTTTACTAACCCTAACCAAGTAGTTTTGCTGCCAGACCCGAACTAAGTCGTTTTGTTGCGTTTTCGTTTTATTTTGTTTCAATTTATAATGTTAACCACATGTTTAAAACAATTGAAAACCGCAACCATAATCTGGGAGAAAATACGTTTCCATCAAAACATATTTGCCGTTTTTCAAATTCATGTCTGAAAATGGGTTGTAAAG
Organism: Sebastolobus alascanus; assembly: GCA_916701645.2. NCBI lineage: Eukaryota > Metazoa > Chordata > Actinopteri > Perciformes > Sebastidae > Sebastolobus > Sebastolobus alascanus. Next base: position 4,651 of record CAKAOJ020000508.1, read on the forward strand.
TGCAATTTGTTGTAGCCTCTTTCTTTCAAATCAAAATAAAACAAGACCACAAAATGTATTCTCTCAACTGTATTGTGTATTTTCCTGGTCTCTACCCACCAGCTGAGCAACGAGGAGGACATGATGTAGACAAAGTTCTGCTGTTCCATACCTGTAAGCAGAGAAGACAAAATCAGTCATAAATTAAATATAGTACAGAAAAAAATGTGTAACTGACAACAAGATTTTAGTGAAACAGTACCTGTAATACGTCTTAAGGTGCCTGAAATGTAGTGTTTGTTATATACTGTAGCATGAGAGAGTGTGCTGAAAAGTATGCCCCCGATCAATACACAGCTGCGAAGTGTACAATTTTTTTTTAATGCAAATGATATATGTGAACTCACCGTGCTGTAAAGCACCACACATCTGTTGCCAGTAGAGCAGTCTGAGTATCAGCCTGCAGTACAGTATCAAACAAACAGCGCTCCTGGCCAAGAGATAAAAGAGAGGGGAAGTCAAGGAGGAGGAGGAAGTAAACAGAAGAAAACATGGGAGACAGAAAAAACAAGGTATCACGGAATTGAACAGAAACAGAGAAAACGAAAGTGAAAGAATAACTTGCATTGAATGAGGGGAAATCCTGCACCAAAACACAGCTAATGGCTACTGTGATTAGATAGCCAAAATAAACCAATGACTTAAAACTAGAGTCCAAGTAATACTTCATTTTGGATGCAGATGTCTAGTTCAATGTTTGAGAGTAAAAAAATCAAAATCACGTAATGGGCAATATTCATTTTTAACATGATCAGATAACAAGGATCCCTCAAACTGTGTTATTATTTGGCTGGTTATTTTATGCTTGACTGATAACTATTTTTTTAAAGTTGACAGTAATATTAAATGCAAACATACAACAAAAATATATTGAAGTTGAATTCCATCAAATAATGATAAAATTAGGGCTGCCCCCTCTTAGTCGATTCGTCGACTAAACGGTCATCTTGGTCTGAGTCAACTACAACTGCTTTAGTCGATTTGGTTTTTATGCTTTTTTCATGTTGAATGACTTATTTCCAAGAAACTTGTGAGCACATCTCTGGTAAACACAAGATTTAAAGTGGTGCTCTTGTGTGATTCTTTGTGGAGAAACTCAGTTTTTACAGATCTGTCAATTAAATCAACCAATCGATTAGTCGACTAAAAATTTCTTTGGTCGAGAACAGCCCTAGATAAAATGCAGCCTATGAATGTTAATGCATATTTGCCAGTAAGGATATACAGTATCTGTGATAAACCAATATTAGCCAATAATACCTTCCAACATATCGGTAGAGCTCTACTTAAAACACCGTCGACCACCAGAAAACATCAGTTATCATTAGTAAAGTAACTCAAAGTGATAAAGTCAAACTCATGGCAAGCACCCATTTACAGCTGGGTTTGAGGTCAGGTCCAAGAGAGAATCAAGACAAATTGATTGAAGACACATTCTGGCAAGTTTCATCATAACCCTGCTGTGAGAAGGTCGGCCCCCACCGTTGCCATGCACCACCCCCGCAACCGGAACAAATCCTGTTTATATCAAACATTCTTGATTATTTGCAAGACGGCTTCCTAATGGGGTTCCTCTGGCTGATACAATTTCAGAAGGTTCTGCAAATATTCTGTGTGCCGCTGAGTTTTATCTTCTACTATTGAGGATGCACAAAATTCTCTCCAGAGGTTTGAGGATAAACACATTGGCAGGACATAAAAAGAAGATAAGATAAGATCTAAATAAGATAAAAAAAACAACTTCTGGTTTCAGATTTAGTTTAGTTTTGCTTTCTCAATCACTCCCTAACTCCCATTCTGTTTATCAAACTAAATTCCCATTACTAGTTTTCTACTATGTAAAAAATGGACAAAAGCCATTTTTTTGTGTCCAGTGGAGGGAGAAGTGGGTAGAGATAAAGCCTGAACCAAAACATACACGATGGAACATACTGTAGTCTAAACATTATTAGCAAAACCGTGTCAATTCACTTCTACTGATGCTGCTTATGATACAGTGTTTGTGGTTATGAGTGTAGACCTCACCAGCATGGGGAAGTACATCGGGGGAAGTGCAGCCACACTGGCACACAGTTGCACACAGATGTGGTTGTGTAGAGTGACCTGGACCTGGGCCTGACCCTTCATCATCACCCCTGGCAACAGCACCGGTACCTGACGCTCAGTATAGCATCGCCTGAAACTAGTGAACAAGGCCTGGTAGAGAGGAAGCCTGGAGACAGAGGGGATGGAAAAAAACATAAGAAGCATTTTAGATATATTTATACATTATCTTAAATATATAAGTGAATAGTATAATCTTTTTCAGGACTGCTGAATGATGCATACATTTTTAAATACTGTTTGAGTCTCACTTAGTGAATATTTAATATTTCAATCTACAAGTCCGTAACCCTCTGAGACCCGCGGGATCACCGGCGACATTACTGTCTTTAAGAGGCTATAGCAGGTTTTTAAGCGAGGGTGAAGATATTGGTATCATATGAAACTAGACGACCCAAGGCATTCATTGGTACCAACCATGTCATGCTAGCTTGTTATGAAGGAGGCTAAATAACGCAACACACTTTGGTGAGAGAAAAACTGGAATAACCATATTCACAGGCCACTTTGACCTGACGAATTTCCAAGTAAGATCGAAAAAGAGTCAATAAAAATATTGTGGCATGAAGTAGTGTGCAGGCGTTACCTTTTTCTATATGGACGCTCTTCTGATAGCCTCGCACCTACGTGATGTGTGTATAATTAGTCTTCAACACATATTCAAAGGGGTCCCTTGACCTCTCAGCTCAAAATATCTGAATGAAAATGGGTTCTATGAGTAGACAGATCTCCCTTTTACAGACATGGCCACTTTATGATAATCACATGCAGTTTTGGGCAAAAACCATGCCGTTTTTTCATGCAGTATAAAAGTGTTATTTTCGCCTATTCTAAAATGGTGTATTTAAATATTTCTGCATACTGGGGCCCCTAAACAAGCTTGGAATTGCATTCAAGTCTGATTTAATCAGTTTTATTGGAGCAGATTCACTATGTAAAATAATAAAACTGAAATTAAAACTGTAGATTAAAAAAAACATCAAAAATCCATCAACATCAATAGCCAATATCCCTGACGCTTTGGTAATCAAAAGGTTATAGCTGGCTGCCAGCCCGACAACCAGTTCTAAAATTCTTAACTGCTGGTCCCTGAATTAAAGCACCAAATCCTAAAACATCCTATTTATTACCTGGGTGTTTCCTCTGAGAACTGGCTGCCAGTGTACCAAAGATGCAGCACCTCCTCTGGTTGGGAGGTGAGCTGACCCAAGACGTTAACCAGCAAAAGACAGTGAGGAAGCTCATGTTCAGGACTTGACCCTGCAGACAAACAAGATGAGGTCATTCTAGGATTGTATGTTGCATGTTTTGTGGCACAAGTGTCAGCTGCTAGAAAAATGATGCCAACTTTTATTTGAGTAATATCTTTGAGTTGTGGACAAAACAAGAAATGCGAGGACGTCATCTTGGACTCTGGGAAACACTGATCGACATTTTCCACCATTTTCTGACATTTTATAGAGCAAACAAATAATCGATTAATCAAGAAAATAATCAACAGATTAATCAACAATGAAAATCGTTAGTTGCAGCCCTACAAAATAAATCGTGTACATTACTAGTACATATTGTATACTTTATGGCATTAGAATGAGAACAGCTCATCAATGAAAAGTATATAAAACAATGTCTCCACTGCAAAGTGAAACAGAAAAGCATACATTAACCCTGCCACAGTATCTGGGAAAAAGATCAAGCTTTAAACTCACGCAGGTCCTGCTGTAGGACAACTTCGACAAAGGGCCTTAAAGGCAACAGCTGGAGCAGGAGGGCATCCATAGGAACCAGAGCCGCTGCATTCAGCTCCTCGGACAGAGACGAGGGCAGCGTTGGAGCACACAAGCTGGGAGGGAACTTACTGAAAGACATCAGAATGTACGTTTCCGCACTACTCAATAACTGTTAACTCAAAGGATAAATCATAGTCTGAATCTGCTACTTGAAACCACACATACCTGATTATCTGGAGGTAGAGTTGGTGAAAGCAGCTGCAATTCTTTGCCAGAAAAAATTTGAATTCCTGTTCAAAGGATAAGGAATGATGGGATGTAAGTTCAGCTGCTTTGTATTCTGATGTAGAGAATGAAAAATGTAACAGACAGAGAAGACACAACGTTTTTATAGAGTCAAGAGGAAGTCAAGAAGATCCTAATTTTTAGTACCTTTATGTAATGAACCAAAGTGTTGGCAAAAAATCTACACATCTTTGCAGTTTTCTGGAACAGCTTGTATTCTGGGCTTTGTGTTGCCTCCTTTAAAAAGGACAAAAGAGAATCAATACAAAAAGGTGACACAGATCAAATCTACTCTGATAAACCCAAGTGTCACTTTTTTTCTGAGAACAAAGGGGTATAGCACAGGGAAAATCCACACATAAATGTCCACCATTGTGGTGACTCTAGTTGGTAACAGGACTGTTCTGTACGAGGGCTACCACATTTATATTTTTATAGAGCTTACACTAATCCTCTAGTGAACAAAAATAACTGCTAAAGAACAAAAAGTTCATACTCTTAAATCTCCAACACTAATTATTTTACAAATTTTAAAGAAGACAAAACTTAATAAATACTCATTCAATAGTCCTGCATCTGTAAAACTGTGAAAAATAAATAAATAATACTTGTTTTATCTTTTTTAACTACCAGTCAGAGCTTTCCTACCTGCAGACCAGCATGTTTAATCTGTTCAGCCAGCTCCACACAGTTGTGGAAGGAGGCCAACAGGTTGTCAGACAGGCTGTTGCTGATGTCACCGTGATGGAGATGTTCCTCCACCAACGACTGGTACTTCAGACTCTGTCTGAACAGAAGTAAACAAATGAACTATTAAATTCATCCAACTCTTCTAACAAAGTGATTCATCTAGTGTGGCAGACTAAATGAAATGAATAAAAACACAAGTGTCAACATGAGGGTCTGCTGTACTGACTTGATGAGGAACTTCCATGTGTTGGCATGCAGTGCTATGTCCAGGTTGGAGATAATAGAGCAGATATCCAGCAGGTTGTGAATTACTGAGGAAGATGAAAAATAACTTGCATTTAAGGTATACAGGTACAACAACAGAAGGGCTTAATAACAAATAGTGCGGCAGTGGAAAACATACACAAATACACACAAAAACAAACACCTGTTACGATGTCAGAGACCTCTTCCTCTGAGGCGCTGCTGTCTAGGGAGATCCTGTCCAGCAGCTCCAACAGACCCTTCTGGAGGGAGTAGGCCTCCTTGAAGAGTCCCTGCAGCAGATCAGCCACCAGGGACAGACGGCCACAGTAAACCACCTCACTCTCCTGAGGACAACATGCAGAGTATGCTTAAACTCATCATTTTAATTTTTATAGATTTCTCACACAAAAAAACATTTTTTAGAAGAAGATCGATTTAAATAACTTTGGGACTGGATTTAATGTTCCCTTGCATGCCTAACTGATGGTGTTTCCTGCAATAAAAAGATGATCACAGTAGTTTCCGTTAATGAAGTCATCTTGAGCTGTTGACAACTCAGATAATACTTCTCGTCGTAAAAGATTGCAAAAACAAGAAAGAGGAAAATGAGAGGGAAGCACAAATGAGTAGGTATGCACAAGGTATGTCTGTGCTGCAAATGGTATTCTTAAAATTCAGTGTCACCTGAACATTGGAATTACTAATCCAGTTTTACCCATTTTTAAATAGTCAAAATAAACATTGATAAATTCCGATTTTTTTGTTTTAAAAAAAACAGAAATGAGCCCCATGTATAAGCAAATCTCGCACCTCCACTAAGGTTAAATCTGAATTCACTGTGTATAATGTTTTTAGTTCAACAATAACTCATGTAATTAATCACAAAAGTTAAACCATTCATTTTACCTAACACATCTCCAGTCTCCTTATCTTTATAATTAATTCTGATTAATAATAGCATGATTATTTTATTAATACTAATGATACAAATACAAAACATTAAGCGGAAATTATAGCAATTATTGCAGAGCACAAATTAAAATGCATAAATACATGCATGACAGATTGGGAGTGAGCTCTGCACAGAGTTAAAATGTACTGATTACAGCCACTGGTGAACTAAACAAACCGACCTTGCAGTGCTGAAAGGTTTCCCTCAGGACTTTCAGGATACAAGTTGGTAACGAGCGGATGGCATCCAAGTCAGGGGCTTCCTCAAATGTGCCAATGTGACGCACACAAGAGGAGAGTGCATCTATTATCTGCATCATGGCCTGAAATAGACAGCAGCATCTTGTCAAAATAATGGTTTGGAATGAAATGAGAACAATATAACATACATACCATAAACCTGTAAGATACTAATTGAAATTGAAATACACACCCTTGCAATGTAACAACTAAGACAGCAATAATAATAGTACCTGCAGAATGTTCCTTAGTAAGGCACACAGTTCAGTGTTTTGACTGGACAGCTCTCCAACTTGGTCCAAGATTTCTTTCATCATGCTGTCAAACATCGTCACCGCCTGCAGACATTTGTGACAGAGGAGGACAGAAACTGTCACACAGACAAATCAATACTGCAATACTACAATACACTTTTAAGGGAAGGTGCAAATTAACCAGTAATTCACAAGACAACAATAGTTCTATCAATAAATCTTATGAAAACAAAACCTTCACAAGGCAAAGATTTAGTGTGACTAAAACACCTACTGTCTGAATTAAAAGTGATTTGGGGTGTCTACAGGTCTCAGAAACGTTATCCCCTGACAACTGACATTAAAAATTCCACTTGGGATCAAAAATGTCATATTAGCCATTTAAATAACTTAATATTATGCTGTTATTTAATGAGTTTAGATAATATATCATTTAAGGACTTTTCCCATGACCTGTATTCACTCTGTGCTATTTAACAAATGCTAGTAGAGGCATTCACATAATAGGTCCTAAAGACAATATGTATTCATCATGGTGTTTACCTTTGGTAAAATCTTGGAGAAGCACTCATCTTCCAGCTCAGACAAACCAATATGAGGGAGGAACATGTCTGTAATGATCTTCAGTATACCTGTGGGGATGTTATGGTTTTAAGACAGTTCATACTTTGATCACAAATAGTACTCAAGGCACAAAGTAAGCAGTTTGTCATTACAAATTGTGCAATCAAGTTACTTACGTATATGATCATCCCAGCTCTCAGAGTTATTATGCAACGAGTGCAAACAGTCAAGGAAAACCAAATTATTTAAGCAAATTAATTTCCTTTGTATAAACGCGCCAAATATATCAGGATTGCAATTAGGGTTGCACCGATCTGAGTTTTTCAGTCCCGATACCGATAGCGAAACCTGGGCTTTGGGTATCGGCTGTACCGATCCGATACCAGTGTTTAATTAATAAGCTGTATGCCTCACTGTGTGGAAGTGAGGTTCATTCTTTTATGTGTAAGGACACATCAGGCTTGACTTAAACAATGCTTTCCTAACTTTGTAAAACAAAATGTGTCCAATAAATACATATATAAATATATAAATTTATTTAATTGTTCTTTGTTATTAAAATAATAAATCGTACACTAGCAGCTTGGTAAAAATCTTCAAAATCAACAGGAATTACAATTCAAGTGTAAAACCTTTTTAATGCAGCAACAAATTGGTCAAAACTTAAACAGGAATTAAAATTACAGTATATAATGTGTATAGTATATAAACATAAAATTGAATTGAATAGATCGGTCCCATTGTCACGATATCCGATCCAGTATTGGTGCATCCCTAATTGCAATAATAGTGAAAAAATAATAGATAAGCATGAGCAAAACACTTCGCCCAGAAAATACCAAACCAAATATTATCATCTTGAGATGGTTTGAAGATCTCTAAAATTCAATATAACTTAAAAGAACCAGCATACTGCCTCCACCTCATTAAAAAGTTCAATTCTATGTATTTTAAACTAGACCTAATCCCAAATATTGTATTTTCCCCCCATGCTTCTCCAATATTTTGTGCATTTCAAAACTTTACAAGACCTGCATACCACTGGAGTCTCCTTGTAGAAGCCCCTTGTGTATGAGGCTATGAATCATGATGATCACAAGAATGAAACTGAGTTATGTTTTGAGAGGATATGGTGAGTTTTGGCAGGACAGACTTGAGCTCCTGGCGACAGGTTTCCTGACTCCACTGCACCACCTCGTCCAGGAGAGAAATGTTGGTCTGGGACATGATGACAGCACGAAGCGAGCGAAGAATTAACTTCCTGTTAAGACTAGAAAAGAAACGAGCCTAACGTTAGCTTGCTGCGGTGTGTTTTGCTAACGTTAAAAGTTAGCACGGTAATTAATGTTAATTTTGGATAATGCGGTTAGCTTCTTACCATAAATGACGGACTGTATCTTCTGTTCGGGAGCATAAAGTCACACCTGGGCGTTCGTTTCTCTTAACGTCGCCATTATATGTTTGTTATTCGCTAAAATGTAGAAAAACAGTAAAGAAAAAAGGAGCAGATAATCGACTGTGGACCATACAGTCATAGCGCGCGCCGTTGTTTGAAACGGATGTGACGTAGTGAGCAAAGCCGCTCATCTACACTTACTGTGATTGGTTGAAATGTTAACAATCCAAAGCTTTCAACCAATGAGAGAACGCGATGAATGCAAAGCGCTGAAAATAACAACTATGTAGTTGAGAAATAGAAATAAATACATATTTTGCATCAAAAGCGTACTTTTGATGCTTCTTTTTCACAGCAGGCATTGTAAATTGTCATAATATGAAAAGCACAGGTGAAATGAATAACATTAATGATGGCACAGAGTCCCAGTGAGCTATTTCAGTGAGCTTTCATGCACATGGACCTCCCCTAAGTGGAGTGCAGCCATCATTAATGCTATTAAATACACCTGTGCTTTTCCTTCTATGACATGTCAAAATGTCTGCCTTGAAAACGATAATGTATATTTGTAAATAATACAAATTCGTATATTTTCAGACATTCTTCATTTACCTGTAAAAAAAAAAAAAAAAAAGGAAATGTATATTGTCTCGTGTCCCATTTAATGAACTTTAAATGCTTTAAGTGTAACCTTGATAACCCTTACAAAATAGAGGGCACTTCTGATGAAATGTGATGATGGAAATATAATTAAATTCCAGGGCAGATTCACAATATAAGACACTGCTGTCAGAACAAATCTTACACGCCAGTATGATGCATTCATCAACAATTAAAAATTCTCTTAGAGTTGATTTATCCTATAATGTTGATATCTATTATAATCATAGGTGATGAGCCTTCACAAATCTGGATTTATAAATAAACACCCAAAAGTATAATGGTCTCCGTGTTATCTCAACACTATAGACCCATAGAATAACATAATAGGATATAATATCAGACATTATGCACACTTGTAATATGTTCTATCTTATGTTGGGTTTCAAAATGCCACACATTAGAGAAAAAAAAGAGATGGGCCTACAATTAATATGTTTAAAAATAAAGTATGGTTCAATTAATTAACATATAAAGAGGCATAAACAATAAGGCTTCCATGAGCATTGAATAGCCAAAAGCAATAAGAACAGGCCTTACGTTGGCTGATATTGTGGTTATATAGGCCTACTGTAATCCAAATAATGATATCAGATGACTTTATAATGACATATCAAGCTTACATGGCCATCTATGGCGGGTCTTTAGGAAATGTTCTGTCCCTTTTCAAGCAGTTTCTATACTCTTAAAGTAAGCGAGCAAAACACATCTTTGTTTGAAAAAATTCAATTCTGGGCTGCTTTGACCTGGTGACAAACTCTGTCATAAAATGAAGCACATCATGGATAAATATTGGAAATCACAATTTCCTAGTTGTTTTGTTTGTGACTTGATGTTACTGGCAATAAACAGTACACTCTATTTGTATATATTTATAAGTAAACACCTATGATGACCATGCAGGTGGGCAGAAAATGACTGATATGTTCAGGAATTTTTAGATTGTATTTAAATTAGTTCAGGGAAGGATGATATTTATTCTATAGGAGTCTGGAATTTTTGTTGGCTCTGACCTGATTGACTCCATACAATCAGTGTCTGGTAAGCTATTGTTTCACTGATACGATCTCGAGCACTGAAGTAAACCATCACGCTTTTGCTGCACCTTTGTTTCCCGACAGCCTGAGGTGTTAGCGGCTGCCGCTGCAGGAAGGGACTGACTTCTTGTTTAGGATACAGGATTCCACATTGATGCTTATCTCTCTACGCATATACAGTTTATTGCAACACTGTTTGCTGTGTAGGCTACAGTACTTACACATGGAAGGAAATATCCAAATAGGCCCTATATGGTATTTTCTTCCCATTTGATCAACCTAATTCAGTAGTTTATGACTCATTACTGTAGTCTCAACATAAGAAACACCAGTATTGGTATAATTCCTGTAGAATACAGGAGTTTGGCTATTGCAGGATGATGAAAAGCAATTAGAAAATTATTTTCACTTATAAGTACTTTAAAAGTAATACACAATGTGCTATATAAACATAATAACTTGGAACAAATTAAAGAAAATGTTATTCTGTAGGTTGTCTGTGAGTTATGATGAAGGCCTCCAACTAGATTAAATAATTGCCCTTTTAACCATTACATGATTAAACAGACAGTTTGGTAATAGACATCTGGTCTAATGTTTCATGTGAAATCTCATAAAGTTTCCAAGAAGAGGGTTGAGTGTAACACAGTTTAAGACTTCTCCCTCCTGTGCTGACCTCCCTATTTGTAGATAATGGAAAGGTTATCAGTTTACAGGAAACTGCCTCCGGATTGAGATGGAAACCAGAAGGAAGATGCCTTTTTGTTTTTCTTTTTTTGAGGTCACGGGGTAACTGGCAGTATCATCTGATGAGAGTCAAGGTGAATGGAGCTCTCTTTGGCGGGTCGACTGTAGCTAATTCTGTTCATATACAGTAGTCAGCAGAGTTACGCGCCACTCTTCCTCTCAGCGTTTCCTTTATAATTCACCAGATACCTGGTGAGTCACGAGCAAAAACAAGAAAGTAATGGCAAGGATGTGCAGCTGGAATACAACGTGTACCTTTAAAGACCCAGTCAACCTCATGTGGGAAAACCCAGAGGAAAAGGATGTAGACTCTATTATGGATAGTGGTATCTCGTGGGAATAAAGCTTGTTTTTTGTGGTTAATACCTAGAAAATAGATTTACACCAAATGAAAGACAAAACTATCAAATTAGTCTCCCCTTTCTGATTTCTACCTTAGGATCGATAGTGATCAACATATTAGGAATATCCAATGTAATTTTTTTTTTTTCCTGGTGAAATTTGTATTTCACAAACAGATGCTCAATCAGTCCACCACGGACTAAAATACCAACTTCAACAACTATAAGGTGTATTACTATACAATTTTGTTCGACATTCATGGTCCCCAGAGGATGAATCCTTTGGTGATGCCCTGACTTTTCCCTCTTGTGCCAACAGCAGGTCACTTGCTTCATCCTGTGAAATATCTCAACAACTCCCACATTAAAAATTACGTTGGTGATCCCATGACTTTCCTCTAACGTCACCGTGAGGTTCTTTTGTGGTTTTCACAGAAAAGTCTCAACAACAGTTGGATGGATAGCCACGAAATTTAGTTCAGGCCCTCAAGATGAATTGTAATAACTTTCGTAAACCCTAATCCCTTAACTTTTTTGCAAATTCCCCCACTGTGGGACTAATAAAGCAATATCTTATCTAGGAATATCTTTTCTCTAGCACCATCATAAGGTCAAAATTTAAATTTGCCATACACAGGTTTATGACCAAATACCTGCAAAACTAATGTCATCCCATCAGCCTCAGACTGGACTGTGTTGTTTCTATACTCTTTGCTAAATGTTAGCATGCCAACATGCTAAACTAAGATGGTGAACATCATTCTACCTGCTGTGGCTGTAAACTCTTAAACTGTGTCTCAAATCCATACTGCATACTGACCGTCATAATATACTGTTTTAGCAGTTGGTATAAAAAAATATCAACCTACTTTACTATTTAATACAAACAGGAAATGAGACAATATGTGTAACGTTGGTTGTCAATCAAACTGCAACTTCGGAATAACACTGCGAATTAAACTTCACAAATAGACATCAAAATGTTTTTTTTTTTCTAAGATTAAATACTTTTTTTTGGTTTCAAAGATGTTTTTGGAGCTGTTTCACCACCACTCACAATTTATTTAAAATTATTTCCAGCTGTGAGTCGCACCTCAATTTCTTTCGTGCATTGCATTGTGGGAGTGCATCAACAGCACACTCAAAAAATGGCCGTATTTAGTTTGCATGTCCGCTTTGAGTAAACTTTATTTGGTCACTTTATAATGTGAATATACAACAAACTAAAAACCCTACAGATTAGGGACATGTTGTTAGTCTTTTTTCCTCAGACTGAACAGACCCCAGAAGGAAAACATTAGATCTTTTCACCTGTTTATCAGTTGCTTCTCTGGTAGTTTTGAGTAATGCAAAAAAAACTGGAGGGAATTAGAATGCTAAATGAGAGGTGGGAGAAAAGAGAGAAAAGCAACAGGCCTTTTCTAAAAAATGTGTGTGTATTTGTCAAAGTATGACTCAGCTCAGCCATCTTTTATCCCTCTGTGACCTTGTTTTTGTTATTCTAGTATCAGATTTGTAGATTTTCTTTATTATGGTATTATTGTCTGTAAAGCGCTGGGGAATTCAGTTGGGAGTTTATCATTATTTAACATTACGCACACATGAAAGCATGTAACCATGACGACAAGTAAAAGCCCCTCTTATCTTTATCTACTGTTTTAAACAAGAAACTTTCCCTCACAGTAACAGGATGTGTTAGTGGTTCCAACTGGCTCACCCCTTCCTGTATGGACTTCACGCTTTGGCACCCTGCCTTCAATTCTGATGGAGTCGACCAGACACCAAGTAAAAGTAAAAATGAATCATTCTGTCTATAAGGGGAATGATATCTGCAGAGTTTAAACTACATCCTTCACATTTTAGGTGAATGAAAATGAAACCTGCAAAAAACACTTTTTAAGAGTCAGTTTTTGTGCTTTCACAGAATCAGAAGCAAACAGTTAAATGCAGACTGGTGTATTTGAATTAAATGATGGTTGTACAGAAGGGTCGTATTGGAACTGATAAATAAAGGCAGACATTTCAAATGAGATGCAGGTTCTTATTTTTTGTCGTCAGACCAGGTGATCTCATAGTCGCTGAAGGCGCTCTTCAACTTCTCTACAGACACAGAATGGTCTGCTTTACCAAACGCCTGGAAATTAATGAGAAAGCATTTAGTATTTGTAGTAGTATACTAATAGTATTTGATTCATCTTTTAATGCATTTCCAATCAAATGAACTTACAGTTGATTCTCCAAACACCCTCAGTTTCTTCTCTTGGCTGTTGTGCTCTATCTTCCCTCCTCCGAGGCATTTACACTCCATCCCCAAGGCCTCCATAGCTGGATTGACCTTGTCAAATATATGATCTGTAAATAATTATTTAAAAAAAAAAAAAAGAACAAAACATACAATTTGGTTTAGTTACAGGACAGTCAAATAAGCAATAATTTAAAGCATTTTACTGTCATTAGTTGCCATCTTATCTTCTAAAGCTGTTGCCTCTAGGGATGATAACTGAAGTTTTCTTGGTCAAGGGTGTTTTAAGTCGAGCCCTACTGATATGTTGGAACGCATTATTGGCTAATATTGTTTTTTATCACAGATGCTGTATATCCATACTGGCCAATATGCATTAACATTCATAGGCTGCATTTTTATCTAGGGCTGTTCTCGACCAAAGAAATTCTCAGTCGACTAACACGATTTTGTCAACAAATCGATTAGTTGATTTAATCCACAGATCTGTAAAACTGAAAATCTCCACACGGAATCACACAAAAGCACCACTTTAAATCTTGTGTTTACCAGAGATGTGTTCATAAGTTTCTTAGAAATAATTCATTCAGCATGAAAAAGCATAAAAAATGACTCATCAACTAAATGAACCTTAGTCGACTAAGACCAAGACGATGACTAGTTGCCTCCAATATTTGCAATACATATAATAAGGTTTGCAAGCATTGCATCTGCCCGATCTGTGTAGTTTTTATGCACACTGCATGTTTACAGGTTGCACCAAAAGAACATGTGGGTCAAGTCAGCTCATTCTGCAGCAACGTTACATGTTATCTGGAGCTAAACTGACGCACTTGAGGCTCCTCTGCAACAAACTACAGTAACCAACTTACTGTGATATTCTGCACTTTTTGTGCCCCGGACTATGTCTTTATGCACATCGCCATCTTTCACTTTCACTCTGACCAGTATGTACTTGAAGGTTCCCTCTGGATCAATCTCCACTACGGGGATTTTAGCCAGAGCGTCTGCCATCGCGACTGTAGCTTTGGTCAAAGCACCGGAGACTCTCAGACTGTTCAGAGGTCTACCGACGACAGACAACAACATGGTGCGTTGTGGTTTCTCACGTATGACTTTATTTGGGACGTCTATTTCCTGTCTTAAAGAGACAGATCATTTGCAGCAACCTGTCGCCATTACTGTACAGGTTAACGCACGCTGGCGCCCCCACATGGCAACAAGAGGGAACTGTTTGGTTTTACAGCTCTCAAAATCCAGAAATCATGTAGGTTTGTCCAGAGGTTAACAAACGTTTCCATGCCAGGGCCCCAAAACAGCATTAGTTTAATAAACCCACTGACAATACTATGATAAATGTTTTTTAAAAATACATAAATAAAGTAAATCCAAATTCTGAATATATTTACTTACTTTTATTAATGCAATAATAATTTCATTTTTATCTCAAATCTTTCCATGAAATGTAATATTTCTTTTTTCCATTATAAGCATTTTTTGTCAGTTTAGTTTAACAACATTCAACAACATTGTGTGTGTGTCTGTGTGTTTGTATCTGCTCGTCAGGTCTTTTTCGCTCGCTTGAGCTAGAGGCTGGCAACTAAGCTAGCTAGTTATATTTCAGGAGCAGCTTTGTGGAAGGCGCAGACCGTTACAGGTCAACACTGACGGCTTATGATGTGTAGAATGTAAATCAGCTTTTATTGTCACACATTGTATTGTACATAGCACAGCACACTGTTAAATTTAGTCCCTGCGTTTAAAGCTGCAGTTGGTAGAAATGGAGCAAATATTATTTAAAAAAATATTTTATAAAAAGTCACAATATCCTCTATTCCTCTCCAGCTACCAGTCCACACTCAGTAGGCCTACTTGGGTCTTAAACCAGCGTCCCTACAGTTCCCAAACCCGGTCCCCATTGACTGAGCTACTGCCGTCCCCAATATGTATATATTTACAAACCATGTTTATAGAAAAAGGAAGGGATCAAACAATATGTCTCATGCAACCATTTTTCACTGTTTTCTTTTATCTTTCTGTGTGATTTGTAATTTCCTGTAGCCAGAGAAGATTTTCCGCTGGTGTCTATCAGGAAGGTCGGAGGTCAGAGTGGAAGCTGGTAGGGATGTCGTTTTTGGTTCAAAGACACTTCAGCAGGATGGATGTTTCTGCCACAGGTGCTTGAACCTCTGGTTGCCAGTATAATCCATTGTGCCGCCTTTAATTTGGTGCCAAAAAAACTTGGAAGTTTGTGTGTGAGACATCCTCAAACACACAGTATGTACTCTGTTTCTATCCTGTGCAGGTGGCGAGACCACGGGGAGGTATAGGTGCCGGGAATTTGGTGTGTGAATTTATTTTAGTAATTTATATTATTATGATTACTGTTTATTTATTTATTTATTTATATTCATACATTTTAAAATTATATATTATTTTTTATTTTATATTTTTTATTTATTTATATTTTTTATTTTATTATTGTCGTTATTACCTTTTTTCTCTCCTTTGTTTTTGAATAGTTTATTTTTCAATTTACAGTTACTATCTGTTATATGTACATATTATTTTATTTGTTGTGGTTTAGGTTGCTGTAGTATTTTTTTCTTAAAGAACAATAAAAAGCATGATTAAAAAAAGAAGTTTGTGAGACACAAAGTCACAAACCTCTCCTCTCCTTCTTTAGAAAACACAGTGACGGTAAATAAATGTTTTGAAGCTGTGATTTAGGCTATGGTGGCTATTGATTCAGTAGTAGGTGTTTTCCATAAACATAGTCTATAACAGTAATAGTGATGTCGTAGTTATGGTAATACTCACATAAGTGATTTGCCCCAGCCCACTTCTGTAATGCATGTTTATTTGGAAGAATATCTAAATCTATATAAGCATATGTTTAGGATGTTCTTATCAAAACAGAAATCTCCCTTGGGTCTCGTTCTGTATGAGAGTTAATTATGGAGTTTATATTGTTTTTCAGGGGAAAGGGTGGAGGTTAAGAGGTGTCAAGCGACAGTGGCTACTATCCTGTGCTGCGGGTCAGAGAGGAAGGATGTGAAATTTCACTTCTAGACACTCAGGCAGCCAGCAGGCGCCTCTGCTCCAGCCCTGCACATTTCCCGTCTCTAGACACTCATCAGATAATATCAGTAAAATGTTTGTTTGTCACTGTTTTTCTTCCTTTCTTATTTTGATCAGCCCATCATTTGACATCCTTTGAACTGTTCCAGTCTATGGATTGTCTGTTGGCACACTCTGTGCTACTACTAATAGGCATCAAACGGATTGAATCATCATGAAGCTTACACTTTCATTTGCTTTCATTTGGTGGCAATTATTTAAAAGGTTCAATTTCAAATAAAAGGAAACAGTGGCGACATAGTTTACACTCTAAATCTCTCTCAGATACTCTCTCTTATCAGCTCACAGGATTTCATAGCTTCCGAAACTGTGATTTCCTTCTCAATTGCCTTTAAACTTCACTATGTGTGCTGAGTGATATCGTGCTTCCCCAGGAAACTTATTGCTTTCTTCATGCTATTTATTTGGTCTTTGCAATGTGTGTGTGTGTGCTAACTTGCCAAGGCACATTAGTACATTATCAGTACATTAGCACAATTATAAGTAAATATTGAGATCT
The DNA here is from genome assembly GCA_916701645.2 of Sebastolobus alascanus. Taxonomy (NCBI): domain Eukaryota; kingdom Metazoa; phylum Chordata; class Actinopteri; order Perciformes; family Sebastidae; genus Sebastolobus; species Sebastolobus alascanus. The sequence continues at coordinate 21,816 of CAKAOJ020000508.1, forward strand.
TTTACTTAAGAAACAACTCTGTAAAATACTCCATTACAAGTAAAAGTCCTGCATTGAGAGTTGTACTTGAGTCCAAATGCAGAAGTATTATCAGCTAAATTATAAAAAAAAATAAAAGTATAATGGCCCCTTTCAATTTGTACGATTATTGTATTATTTACATTATTTAAGTATTATTTGTGATAAATTAATATAAATAGCATTTTAATGTTGTAGCTGGTTGAGCTGGAGCTGCTTCTAACTACTTTATATATTACCGAGTTGTTCAATCTAAAACAATATATTGTATTCTATAAGTTCATCATATGTTTGGGATGAAAATTTAAATCTCAAGAATGACAAGTAACTATAGAAGTGAAATGTATGTAGTGTAAAAAGTATAATATTTCCCTCTGAAATGTAGTGGAGTAAAAGTATAAGGTTGAATAAAATAGAAATACTCAAGTAAAGTACAGTTTCCTCATATTTAAATGCAGTACCTGAGTAAATATACTTACTTTCCAGTGACAATAATATGGAAATTAATGATAAAAATACTATTATTAAAAGGTAAGTTCTCCTAAAACAAAATTTTGCGTCAGAGTGAGAAAGAGAGAGGGAAAGTTTCCAGGGACTGTGGTGGGATGGGACAGCAGTAGTGGTGGTGGGAGGTGGGGGGGATTTCCACTGAAAAAGCCCGCTTGTAATGAGAGCTTCCAGGAAAAGTGGACCGGGCCAGGATGAAGTGTATAAAAGCCGACACATCAGCTCATAAAACTCAGAATCATCTCATCCTCACAAGTGCTGAGACTAAAGAAATACCAAGAGTCTTCTGTAGGTTATTATCACACATACCACTTAAAATGGTGAGTGGAGACATATCAATTCCTTCATCGTTTGTTTGTGGTCAATGATGCATTTATGGTGTCTTAATTGATCTTTTTTTACTTAATTCTTACAGGAGTTCTGCTTTGGACTACTTCAGACCCGTGGATCTAAGACCTCATGGATCAGCTTGACCTTTCTTTGCTCAAGTATGTCTATCTAATATCTAATATTTAGCATCCAACTTTCATTTTTTCTTCTATATATTACTTTTTAAATTCATCCTCATTACCCTGCCATCTAATCTGTGTCTCTGTCCTCTATCCTCAGTGCTGTGCATGTGGACTAGAGTAGAGGGCTGGTCCTACTACTACTCCAACACCACCATGAACTGGCAGCAAGCCAGAGCCTGGTGCCAGCAGCACTACACAGACATGGTGGCCATCCAGAACCAGGAGGAGATCGGGCATCTCAACAGCTGGCTGCCCAGGATGCCCACCTACTACTGGATTGGGATCCGCAAGGTCCATAACGTCTGGACCTGGGTAGGAACCAACAAGGCTCTGACAGCGGAAGCAACCAACTGGGCAATGGGAGAACCAAACAATGGGAAGAATGGAAGGAGTGCGGGGGTGAATGAGGACTGTGTGGAGATGTACATTAAACGGGATTCGCAGCCAGGAAAATGGAACGACGAGAGGTGCGGGAAGCTGAAGACCGCTCTGTGCTACACAGGTGAGCCTTAGTTTTGTTCATTATTAGGGAATCTATTGATTGAACTCTATTATTTATTGATTGGTTTTTAAAAAAAAAAAAAAAAGCTCAGAGAAATAGTTATAATAGTTTTATATGAAACATCTTTCCCCAGCTGCCTGTAAGAACAACTCATGCCTCAATGGAGACTGTGTAGAAACCATCAACAGCCAAGAGTGTGCTTGCTATGAAGGCTTTTACGGAGAGCAGTGTGAGCACGGTAAGAAAATACAATGATGTTTTTAAAGTTTACATTCCTTTAAGTTACTTACAGCCAGGGCCTGATATCTAATTGTGTCCTGTTTTCTTTGTTTGCAGTTGTCAAGTGTAACAAAGAGGAGGTGACCGTTCCATATAAAGGAAGTGTGGACTGCATTCACCAGTATGGAAACTTCTCCTACGACTCCTCGTGCCAGTATTCCTGCGAGGAAGGATACCAGCTGAGTATGTCAAGACCCCTGAAGTGCACCGCATCAACACAGTGGTCAGAGCAGCCGCCTACATGTGAATGTGAGTTGCAAAGCTGCAAAAATATAATGTGATTTCAAGTATATTCAGAGTAATAGAATTTTTTTATCACAATGATGGAGCCTGCTGTAATGTGTTTTTTGGTGGTCCTGTCGTCCACAGTGGTCAAGTGTCCGGAGCTGTCTAGTCCAGCAAGAGGATCCATGAAGTATTCTGATCCTCTGGGCAATTCCAGCTACCAGTCCACCCGTGTGTTCACCTGTGATGAAGGCTATGTACTCGCTGGTTCCCCGTCTAACACTCTGCAATGTGAAGCGTCAGGATTGTGGAATGCCTCAGAGCCGGTTTGTGCTGGTACGCCCACATTTTTATATTTTTACCTCGCAGGATTTTATAGTATATCAAGGCTATTTTGTATGTAAAGGAACAGTGTGTAGCATTTAGGGGGATCTATTGGCATAAATGGTAATAACAACGTGTTTTCTTTAGTGTATAATATGAAATATGAATCGTTGTGTTTTCGTTAGCTTAGAATGAGCCTTTTATATCTACATATGGAGCGGGTACTCTTCAATGAGCTGGCCGCCATGTTTCTACAGTAGCCCAGAACAGACAAACCAAACACTGCCTCTAGATATGGCCATTTGCGTTTTTGCATGTTGGTTGCAGTCTGCAACCTCACCACTAGATGCCACTAAATCCTACACACTGGTCCTTTAACTCTGTTATTATGAGGGAAAATCTATATGATGTTTTTAAAAAGGCTACTGCTGACCTGTTCTGCTCCCCCTCTGTTTTGCAGCTGTCCAGTGCCCCGCTCTCCAGGAGCTGGACAACGGCGTTTTAAGCTGCGGAGACGATGCAGACGTGAGGTTCAGCTACGGAAACACCTGCAGCTTCAGCTGCGCCCCCAGCTACCACCTGGTGGGGCCGAGCAGAGTGACGTGCACGTCAGCAGCTGAGTGGAGCGAGAGGATGCCTCGCTGTGAAGGTGAGGGCGTACTTTAAGTTCAATCCAACCACAATTGTTTTCTTGTTTTGTGCCTTTGTGACAAACATACTAAATGTACCTTTTTTTCCTTGTGTTAGCCATCACTTGCCAGAATCCAGAGGGAGAAGCTCACCTCATCGGCCAGTGCAGCCGACCTTTGACTGAACTGAGGCCAGACTCCACCTGCAGCTTCAAATGTGAAGCTGGCTTTGAACTGCAGGGAGCACACAACGCCCTGTGCTCTGAGGACGGACAGTGGAGTGAAGACATACCTACCTGCAAAGGTATGTTCAAATCTTTGCTTACAACACTATTGCATAGCTTCTTCACAGTCTTTGTACTCTGATTTTGTGCTATGTCATGTCATCTCATCATCTTTTTTTCTTCTTTTTAGCAATAGCATGTCCTGCTCCCGAGATCCCAAGAAATGCCCAGATCAGCTGCAGCCCTTCTCTGTCTTCACCTGCTTCTACTGTGACCCCCCATCCACTTGGTATGGTCTGCATATTCAGCTGTGATGAAGGCCACGAGCTGCAGGGTTCACCCAGCATGGAGTGTGCAAATCCAGGCCAGTGGACCTCAACACCACCAAACTGCACAGGTAAACATTTTACCTGCACTATTTGCATGCATGGGTTAAAGGGATTGTGTCACTAAAATGACATCCTTTATCAATATGTGATGGTTAACATCTAAATCCTTACCGTCTTCTCCCACAGCGGTGAGATGCCCGTTGCTCGAGGCTCCTGAAAACGGTCACATCAACTGCTCCAACAGTGAGCCAGTGTACAACTCACAGTGCTTCTTCACATGCAACCAAGGTTACTCATTGGACAGACGCGAGCCGCTGACCTGTGATCATCATGGCAATTGGACCACAGGGGAGAAACCCACCTGCCAAGGTAAAACAGAAAAGGATCACATAATAGAAGATATTTTAATACCAGAATAAAATACACATTTGAGTTAAAATAGGTCAAATAATTTACATTTGATAATGTTTCCACAGCTCCCCCATCTCAGGCTGCTGCCATTGCTTCTGGTGCGGTAACAGGAGGCGCTCTGTTATCCGGTCTGTCTCTGGCTATGTGGATCCTGAAACGATTGAAGCAGAAGGCCACCAAGTTTGAGCTGAACAGGTTAGCATTCAACTCGCTTAAAGCATACATTTTTCTGTTTTATTAAAGATTTGTTGAATTGCAGTGCTCATCTTCTTCTTTTGTCTTTTCTTACAGCACCTTTGACATAGAGGACCCTCCACAGGTCTACAAAAGCAGCATCGATAGCCTCATATAGAACACAGTCATCAGAGACAACTAAGAACACTTGTATATACATTAACTGTATGCGAGTCACCAGTCATAGTATAAAAGTCATTAGTATAAAACTTGTTAACAGGAAAACTCCATATGTCAGAGCTATCTATGGTGAGAGGAAAGGTTTTTCACACCTTTGCATTTGATTGTTGCATTATGTGTTAATGAATGTGAATGTGAATTTCATGCTTTGCTCTGTGATGTCGTCCAGACAAGTATTTCCTCCCAAGGGGGAGTTTTACATTGAACACATTGTTCTACAGCTTTATGAGCACGCTGGAAATATGGCTCTATTCATGTTATTGTGAATGTGACATAACGTCATGGGTGGTGCTGAACTGTGAATAATTTCAGTATTTATGTACTATTTATTTAACATTTTATTGCATTTGAAATGTTCATTCATATATTTCTGTAATGTCAAGCAGTGCTGATTTATTATTCATAATAAAACTTGAAACTATCATTTTCTAATGGTCTTTTTTATGCATATTCCAGTATCATGACCAATATGTAAGGGATAAAATAAAATGAAATAAACCCTGGCAGGGTGATGCAGCACCCCGATGCAGCACCCCTCCGCTCCGCATCGGGGTGCTGCATCGGGGCACTGAAGGGGTTTATTTCACAACAATGACCCATTTGCCTTAACATTATCCTGATTATTACACAGCAACTTTCTTAAGAAATCAATAATTTGACACAAAAATGGTCCTCCAGAGTCCGGCTTCAGAACTGTGTCCATAGCAACGGTCCGCTATAAAGAAATAACAGACCGTAGAACGCTGTGATTGGCCAATCAGAATCGAGTATTCAACAAAGCCGTGTAATAATGTAATATAAAATAGAAATATTGTCGTGTCACTCCACTGGTACAAAGGTCCAGCCATCAACTCCACACATGACATATTCCCACACTTTGAGCGGGGACATTTATCCTGACATTGCAGGACATTGTGTGTTATTTCAGAGGTCCAGGAAGAACCTTTTTCCAAATACAGTACAGACCTCTTGTCTGTTTCTGTCACCTCCATCACAATGGTCGGGACAGAGATGAATAGTTGAATAAGAGTGAGAGATAAGGCAGGAAGAGTTGTATTGCTGGGGTAATCTGTTTTAAACATCATCACCATTGTTTCACCAAAGTCCTCTATGTTAGTCAGCACTTCAGCAGAACCATAAATAGATATCTGATATCTTCCATTAGACTGAAGGCGACAGCGTGGGCACTCTGTTTCTCTGTAATTTGTTGCTGTTAAAAAATTGAATTGTCAGGATGCAGAGAAACAGACAAGGGAAAGGTTTCATTCCATGGTGCTAGTATGTATAGTCGGCAAGATTTTTTAGTCAATATTTAAAAAGCAAAGATGATTTCAAAAAGCCAATTTGTTCTCTAAGTAAAAGTCATAAAGGAATACATCACCTGAACAAAACAGCCAAAGAGACCAAGAGCATGCAGTTAAAGGTACAGTGTGGTGGGGTACTCAGTTGGTTGCAGATTGCAACCAACTGAGTACCCCTCCACTCACTCCTCCCTTTCCAAGACTGCAGTAACGTGAACTGCCAAGTACAAAACCGTGGTAACATCGCCTCGCTCAGAGGCCATCCTTACCATAGTAACACTACTTTAGGAGCAATAGAAGTAAGATGGCGGCTGGCGGTACCACGGTTCTGCACTCTGTTACCACAGTTTCTCAAGCAAGTCGGAGAACTACCAGCCTGTTCTCATTCCCAGAGCGTCAAATACCAACGCTTTGTCACGGCCGTCGGCATCAGATACTGATGCTTCAGGCAGCCTTTAGCGTCAGTATGAGACGCACCGGGCTTTCCATTAACAACAATGTAATCCCATCCGAGTCAATATTAAACGCTCAATGTAAGAGCGCTGGGAGTGTGGTGACGTAGCTCTAAGAGCAAAAAGAGACACACTGAGCGGGCGGGAGGGGAGGTGGATGGGTCCAAGAAACACAAGGCTTCCATCCAGGAGACCGCTGTTTGTGTCCCGTGCATCACGTTACAATCAGCTGTTCATTTGTGTTCCACGTTCACAACGTTCAGTGTCATTTTCACTGTACAAATGTAGTAGTTTTAAGCCTAACCATGTTGTTCCTAAAACCAACTATAGTGGTTTTATTGCCTAAACCTAAGCAAGTGTTTTTGTTTACTTCACAACATTAAGCACTTGTTTACTGAGACCGAAAAGAGTGATGCTGAGGGGTCTGACAAAGCGTCAGTATATGACGAGTTGGGATGAGAATGTATTAGAACTACGGTGGCCTTCAGGTAACGTAAAAACATGAAAGGCTCTCTCTAGAGCTAGTGTTTGGCGGAGCAACATGGTGGATAGATGTAGATATGAAAGGCTCATTCTAATAACGAAAACAAAATGAGTCTTAGTTTCAGGTGATTATACACTAATGAAAACATAGTTAGGAATATTATATTCCTTTTCTGCTAATAGACAATAAACACAATGAATAGCATTATTAGAAGCAATAAATACAAAAAGGCTTACAACATAAAACATTACAGAGCATTGTTTAGGAAACCAATGGCAGTCGGAACAAAAGAACTTCTGAGCCTTTTGGTCCTACATTTAAGCAAACTGTATCTGTAGCCTGACGGGAGCAACCTGAACTCAATGGACAGGGGATGGCTAGGATCAGCTAGGACCGACTGAGCCTTCTTCAAGGTCCTGCTTTGGAACAAAGGAGTCAAGTCATTAAGGGCGGCGCATGCAATTTTTGCTGCACATTTTGACTATGCCCTGCAACCTGTTTCTGTTTTTGAGGGTAAGCAATCCATACCAGCTGATAAAAGAGAAGGTCAAGATAGATTTGATAAAACAAGAGAAAAACATTTTCATAAAAGTATTGTCCACCTTAAAACTACAAAGTTTACAGTAAAATTACATCCGCTGATGAGCTTTTTTCCATACAGCATTCACATGAGTCTCAAATGTTAGCCTCTCATCCAGTACTGTGCCAAGGTATTTGTACTGCTGCACCACCTCAACAGCCTCATCATTAATCCTCACAGGATAGAAGACATTTCGAAAAAATTTTGCATTGTTTGTGTTCCCTTTTAAGGATTTTTTTTTCATGCATGACTGTAAAATCTGACCCTGATTTGCCTCCACGTTTACCAGAAACAAAGAGCATTTCCCAAAAGGTCTCTTCAGGTACAAGAAGTCACAAAGTCAGTCAATTATTCATCACATGCATTCACTCTGTCAAGTAAACATCCAGGTATTCTATGAAAATGTTGGACGGAATATCCGGAGAGAAATATAAAAGCCTGACATTGGTCCCTTACTACCATTCACTTACTGAACCGCTGTGGTATAATGTTTTATATTTGATACGATTAGAAAAACAAGGATTTAACTTAAGTAGCAAGCTTATTTCATAAACTTTAGAAAATATATTAGTTATATACTAAAATACCAGCACTGGGTAAGTAATCAAGTTCTCATTAAGTTTTTTTCATGATGGTATTCATCAATATTTTTTCTTCTGATTCTTTTCTTTTGGACAGACTACAGGTGTTTCTAGATCTCATTGAAAATGAAGTGGATATTAATCCTCCTCCTTGGTGAGTATTAGTTTTTAACACTAAGGCGAAATATGTTTAGTGAGATAACATTGTGCATGAACTATTTCACATCGGATGGTGAATTATCACACTAGAGTTAACTTTTTTCTCTTTAAAATATATATTAGGTTGCTCCTTGGCCGAGACTACCTTGGGCTGGACATATCATCGTTCAAAGACGATAATGAACTGGACCCAGGCCCGACAGTGGTGCAAGACCTCTTACACAGACATGGTGGTGATCCAAAGCCAGACAGAGAACGACCATCTGGTCTCCTGGCTGCCAAACAGAAAAGGGAGTCCATATTATTGGATTGGAATCACTAAAAACCACATCAATGAAACTTGGACCTGGATCGGGAATAACAGCACGTGGGTCGGTGAGCAGTCGTGGGCAGCAAACGAGCCCAACAACGACTTCATCACAGAGTTTTGCGTGGAGATCTACGTGAACACGGGAGCAAACCGAGGGAAGTGGAATGATGAGAAATGTGCCCAACGAAAATATGCTGTTTGTTATGAAGGTATGTAAAGCTGATTGGTTTTGAAGGTTGTTACAATTTCGAAAGTGGTGGAGGTTGTTTCAGTATTGCACTTTTTCTTAACAGCCCAATGTAATGCGACATCATGTGGCAGAGGTAGATGCCAGGAGACCATAGACAACATAACCTGCCTCTATGAACCTGGCTTCGAGGGAGACCAGTGCCAAAAAGGTGAGGAGTTACCTTTCTGGAAATATGTGACCAATTATTACAGTAGGTGATGTTTATTTAAAGGATAACTTCACATTTTTTAAAGTCTATCTTAAAACAATTTTCACATGCAAATATATAGGCTACACTCAAACAGTTTTTGGTCGCTGTAATTGTTCATGTCCATATGCTGTAAACTGCATAAAGGTGGTGAATTTAGCACCAAAAATCCTTGGTAATTTTTTAAATAATGGGTGCTAACGGCACATAACATGTACTAACCGTAATAGAGTGCTGCAAGAATGAGTCCTACCACTAAGTTAAAGGCGGACTAGTGTTCGGCTTGATGACGTTTAGTAGTCTCATTTAGCCACTTGTTAGCAACCACCTTTTTAAAGACACGTAAAAGCTTCAAAATTCACGAGTGGGATATTTACTGATGTATTTTAAATCGTAGATGTTAAAATCTCTTAAGCTAAAGGAATACATCACCTGAATAAAACAGCCAAAGAGACCAAGAGCATGCAATTAAAGGTACAGTGTGTAGGATTTGGCAGCATCTAGTGGTGTGGTTGCAGATTGCAACCAACTGAGTACCCCTCCCCTCACTCCTCCCTTTCCAAGACTGCAGTAGCGTGAGTTGCCAAGTGCAAAACCGTGGTAACGCCGCCTCGCTCAGAGGCCATCCTTACCATAGTAACACTACTTTAGGAGCAACAGAAGTCAGATGGCGGCTGGCGGTACCACGGTTTTGCACTCTGTTACCACAGTTTCTCAAGCAAGTCGGAGAACTACCAGCCTGTTCTCATTCCCAGAGCGTCAAATACCAACGCTTTGTCACGGCCGTCGGCATCAGATACTGATGCTTCAGGCAGCCTTTAGCGTCAGTATGAGACGCACCGGGCTTTCCATTAACAACAATATAAACCCATCCGCGTCAATATTAAACGCTCAATGAAGGTTCGCTGGGAGTGTGGTGACGTAGCTTTAAGAGCAAAAAGAGACACACCGAGCGGGCGGGAGGGGAGGTGGATGGGTCCAAGAAACACAAGGCTTCCATCCAGGAGACCGCTGTTTGTGTCCCGTGTGTCACGTTACAATCAGCTATTCATTTGTGTCCCATGTTCACAACGTTCAGTGTCATTTTCAAACGTATTAGTTTTAAGCCCAACCATGTTGTTCCTAACCTAACTATAGTGGTTTCAGAATTGCACTTTTTCTTAACAGCCCAATGTAATGCGACATCATGTGGCAGAGGAAGATGTCAGGAGACCATAGAAAACATAACCTGCCTCTGTGAACCTGGCTTCGAGGGAGACCAGTGCCAAAAAGGTGAGGAGTTACCTTTCTGGAAATATGTCACCAATTATTACAGTAGGTGATGTTTATTTAAAGGCAGGGTTGACGATTTTATCCAGTATACACTATTTTTTATATTGGTTGAAATGGTCTTTACACCCAGACAGCGATCCATTACTTATGAGCTCTGAAAAAAGACCAGAAAAGATCCGTCATCTGTAGCTGCTGTAATCCTGTAAAAACGTCTACCAATCACTGCCTCTGTGCCCAGTTGTAAAGAACCAATCAGATGCCTCCCTGCCTCCCTGCTCGTACACTACCCTTGGCGTGCACCAGCTTGAACTCAAAGCGCGTCGCCGCCGCACGTTTATTGGAGAATGGAAGAGAAAACTCAGCCCTGCAGGAGCACTGCCGCGGTTACTTGTCATGAGGAAGCGTTGTTGAGTTGAGGTCCTCTCTCCGCTCTGTGTCTGTGAAGTAGTTAGGATGCGGCGGTGCTCGTGCATCTGTGTGGGGGGCGTTGCCTTGGAAGGAGTTTCGAGGGGAGGGGGTGGGTTTAGACGGAGCTCATGAGGCATGCTACTTTCATATTATGCTAGCTCTCCAAGATCGTCGACCCTATCTTTAAAGGATAACTTCACATTTTTTAAAGTCCATCTTAAAACAATTCTTACATGCCCATATGTAGGCTACACTCAAACAGTTTTTGGTCGCTGTAATTGTTCATGTTTATATGCTGTTAAGCATAAAGGTGGTGAATTTAGCACCAAAAATCCTTGGTAATTTTTTAAACAACGGGTGCTAACGGCACATAACATGTACTAACCGTAATAGAGTGCTGCAAGAATGAGTCCTACCACTAAGCTAAAGATGGACTAGTGTTCGGTGTGATGCCGTTTAGTAGTCTCATTTAGCCACTTGTTAGCAACCGCCTTTTTAAAGACATGTAAAAGGTTCAAAATTCACGAGTGGGTTATTTAATTTCTTAACCTTGTGTTAACCACAGACCTTATTTCAGGCATCTAACTAAAAACCCATTGACTTCCAGACGAGGGAACCGGAAGTGCTAAAATGCTAACTCATTTCCGGGTTTTAGGACTCATTCCTGCAGCACTCTAAAGGCACAAATATGTCGAGTCTCTAAGCTATGATTGGACAATGGCTTTTCAGGGGAGTGGTTTGGCGAGCTGTCCATTATCACCCTCAACTCTGCAGTTCCCCTCAGCTCTGTAGAGCTTTATAGCTTATAGCGTTTTTCAGCTTATTGTTTTCATTTTCCTGTCCGCAACTTTACAGTTTTGGTTCAGAATCACCGCTCACCGTAAGTGTTGTTAAGCCCAAAGCAGTAAGCTCAAAAAACTCACTATACACTACTTGACAAGCCCTAAAGCAAAAAGACAAAGTTAGCCATTATTGCTGAGCATAGTGGAAAATGTAACGCTAAAGAGCCAGATATTTCCCTCAGAAGTTGGTGGAGATCAAAAACAGAGCTAAAAGGAGAGTGAATATTGGACTTACATTCATCAGGTGGAAACAAACACGACTTTGAATGAATGCTACTGTAATGTTGCTCCGCATAAGCTGGATGTGTAAAAAGCAGCTGTTTGCATACAAATTTGCCATATAATCTTAAAGGTGCAGTGTGTAGGATTTGACGCCATCTAGCAGTGAGGTTGCAGATTGCAACCAACTGAAACTTTTCCCGTGTGCCAAGCGTGTAGGAGAATTAGAGTCGCTGACGCGAAAACGCAAAGGTCACCATCTAGAGCCAGTGTTTGGTTTGTCCGTTCTGGGCTGCTGTAGAAACATGGTGGCCGACTCATCGAAGAGGACCCACTCCGTATGTAAATATAAACGGCTCATTCTAAGGTAACGAAAACAATTCTTATTTGCAGGTGATTATAGACTGAAAAAACATATTTAATAATATTATATTCCATTTCTGCCAATAGATCCCACTAAATGCTATGCACTGTTCCTTTAAATGGTGACAATAATGTCAGTTTGGGGTTCACAGCTTGTTTCGGTGCCTCCAGAGTGGACAAAAATCCATTATTGCGGGTTTAAGGTCAGCAAGAGGTGGGCACCAATACAACTTTATATGTTTTTCTAAGGTGCTCTTATACCCAGGAGCCTTTATTTTTGTATCCCAGACAATTATTATGCGGAGGCATACCTGAAAACTACCACTGTCAGCAATATCAGGTGTACAATATCTCATTAGCAACTCACATTCTGATGTATAGACTTCACTACGTCCTTCCTCAGAATATCCTCTGCAGACTGAGCTTCTTCAGAACATTATCATGCCTTTTTGGACAAAATGTGTGGTCACGATAAGCCTCACATCTGTTTCCTCTGTTTCCTGAGGCCAAACTGAGGATCACATTCAAAACACTGATCAAAATACTTGAATCAGCATGTATGTGCTCTAAAAATGTATTATTTTCACAGTAGGTAAGAAGTTAGATAACTGGTAAACTTTAACCTGTGTGTGCCCCCCAGCTGTGGAATGCCCCCCTCTGTCTCTGCCTGATAACGGATACCATAGCTGCCCAGGAGGAAACCTGACATTTAACACAACCTGTCGATTCAAATGCAACCTTGGCTTCCTGATAAAAGGCTCGACGGATGTTACCTGTGATGTCAACGGGGTCTGGATCGGCCCGAGACCTTATTGTGAACGTTAGTTATATAAACCATTGTTCTAGTTTTGGTGTTTCTCTGCAAAAGTGATTCTGCTTCTGATGAATCATTATGTTATTATTATTATGGGCAGCAGCAGCCATAGTAGTAAAAATAAATAGCGCACTGTCAAGTGTCGTATGACTCAGGATAAAAATGACTGTTTTATTTTCTCAGGGTATAAACAGGCTTTGTTGGCCGTAGCTGGGTGTGGAGCCGCCTCGGCCCTCGGCGGCATCTGTTTTTGCTGGATGAAACGCAGAAAAAGTCAGTGTTTCTCAATCACACTTCACAGAAATAGAGATGCATGTTATTGCAACAGACCTCAATAGTGATCTGTTTGTCTGTTAAATTCTCACAGGAAAGAAACTTGCCCAAGTAAGGTCAGTGTTGAAATGTTCTTGTCCAAGGCAGCTCCACCCATATTATGCACATTCAATATTTGAAAAGTTGATTAACTCAAATGTTACAGTTTATTTCTTCTGTTACTTAAAATGCTGAACATATTTTACTATGAGTAGTTAAGAAAATCATTCAGTAAGTGTCCCTTTTAATGTCAATCTGCTTGTCCTTCATAGGCATCTTGAAGAATCAACAAGTCCATCCACTGAGGCACAGGGATGAAGGACAACTGGGACCTCATTTATGTCTTATTAATATATATATATATATATATATATATATATATATATATACAGTATATAATGACCCAAATGCGATTACTCATATTCATTTTAGCACATTGTTATTGCATAAACCTAAACAGTCACTGGACAGGCTGTATGCTAGGATAATCAGTTAGCTAAGCGTTTTGTCTAATATACTGTATATTAAAGGGGACATATCATGCTCATTTCCAGGTTCATACTGTACTTGTATTTAAGTTTCTACTAGAACATGTTTACATGCTTTAATGTTCAAAAAACACATTATTTTTCTCAAACTGTCTGTCTGAATATACCTGTATTCACCCTCTGTCTGAAACGCTCCGTTTTAGCACCTGTCTCTTTAAGACCCCCTCCTGAAAAAGTCCAGTCTGCTCTGATTGGTTTGCGAGAAAAATATGGTGCTTCTTTGCCAAAGTAGTTCTCAAGCTGTGTGCGATATACGCTGTGTTCCAAATCGCATACGTCTTTTTACTTTTAGTACGTACTGCAGCTTCCCTGACAAAGTACGTATCGTTTCATGCAGTATGCATACAATTGGGACATACTAATTTGTCATAATATTTCGCTTTGAACTTTGACCCTCATGCTCATTACTCGTATATACTGCGCAGAGGATTGTGGGTCAGAATAGCCAGAAAAGCATGCTGGCTTGAAGACCGCAGAATATGACCAGATGTATTAGGACATCCTGGTATTTTTGGCATACTGCATTTGACATACTATGAATTGGAACACACTAAATATTTTTCTGTCATACTAAATAGTATGGTAATATGTTTATTGGAACACACAGATATTCTAATGAGTCTGCATGTGACATAGGAAGGGGAGCCAAATCTGAATGGCTTCTTGAATCACATGTTTTCTGATCTAAGCAGCCCACAAAAAACTGTTTGTGGGTTAGTAGGCACTTCAGATACCCAAATGTATGTTCACAAGCACTAAAAAAGTGAGTTTTTCAAGATATGTCCCCTTTAAAGCTTCATTTAGATATACTCTATGGATATATACATATGTAAACTCTTCTAATAACATTAGTGTTGCATTTCTGTGCTGTTAAAGATACATTTAATTAAATAAACTGAATGAAAAGAAGTTTTGCATGTGTGTGGTGCATGTGTGTCTGTGCGTTTGTGTTCACAGAGAGTTATGGGTGGTAGAGTGGTGTCCTTCCTGAAAGGAAGTTACGGCGAAAGTGATATTACAAAATTGGTCATTGACTCATTCCCTGAAGGACAATTGATAGTGCAGTAAATGCAACGACAAGACTGAGTGACTGAGGACATACCAAATGGTAAGACCTGTGAAATATCAGTGCAAGTGTTTCACACTCGTATGCAATTATGAGAAAGAAATCTCTTCTTATTTCAGATGATTCAAGAATCAGTTGATACTAAGATGCAAAGCCTGCATCACATCGTGCTGATAGCTGCATTCACTGTATTTGTCCAAGGTAGGTCTGCATAATCTAACAGGCACCAAACTCTTTCAGATTCTTTTTTTTTTTAATTTTGTGTCATAATCCATTAACCTAATCTGTTAGACCTGAGCAGCGGAGGAGGAGCACAGGCATGGACCTACAACTACAACACCAGTCCAAACCGTAGACGGGATGACGCCCGCAAGTGGTGCCAGAAGTACTTCACAGACATGGTGCCCATCCGGAACCAGGAGGAGAGTGACTTCATCAACAATCTACTGCCGTATAACTCAAGATATTACTGGATAGGTGTAATTAGAAAGGATGGAGAGTGGATGTGGGAAGGTGACAAAGGTGAGAAGTTGCCTGAAGAGGCTCAGAATTGGGCGCCAGAGGAGCCAGATAACATAGCGGCTCAGGACTGTGTGGAGATCTACATTAAGAGGGACAAAGACGCAACCAAGTGGAACAATGAGAGCTGTAACAAGAGGAAAGGAACCGTCTGCTACTCTGGTAAAACACTACTTATTTTCTTCCATGGACACATTTACTGTAGACTTATTATAATAGTGACATGATCTCTCTCTGTATGTATGCAGCCTCTTGTAAACAGGATTCCTGCAGTGCCAATGCAGACTGTGTGGAGACCGTAGGGGGCTATACCTGCCAGTGCCATCCTGGTTTCCTGGGGTCACGCTGTGAAGAGGGTGAGTAAACTTTTTGTCATAAAATATTTAAACCAGCCATGACTTCTTTCTCCGAGTTAAAGGGTAACTTCGGAATTTTCAACCTGGACCATATTTTCCCATGTGTTTTTATCTAATAATCTACTAATGTACTAATGGGGACAACAATTTTTGAAACTGGTCCAGTATTGAGGAAGAACACTGTAACCGGCAGCTGCACTAAAAGTGCTCCTTTTTTGCCACTGACAGACTCAGATTACTTTTACAAGTGTCTGACAACATTATGGAAAGGACCCTACAGAGAAATAAAACCTTTTTCTTACCGTTCGCTTGATCCCGTCTGTTTGTTATTGTGTCCAAGTCTCGCTGTGAAATCTGAATATCCGTATACTCTGGCTCAAATGAATGCAGGCGGCCATCGAATTCAAAGACCTCATCCACATCGTGGAAATCATCTAAATATTCAGCCATGACATTGAAAATCTTTTAGATAACACTAAGCTACGCTTTCTGTACTCCAACTCAACAAACTCTGCCCGGCTGGCACTCGCGTTTCCACCATGGATGTATTCCAATATTCCACCGTTGTCTTCCGACAACACGTCACCTCGCCAGATTTCAGAACAAAACTTCTTGAGTGAGATTCTTTCCATAATATCAGACACTTATAATGACAATCAGAGCCTGTCATGGCAAAAACAAGCACTTTTAGTGGAGGTAAATGATGGCGCAAGATTGCCCCAATAGCACCAAATTGCAGCCTGTTTGCAGTGCTCTCCCTCAATACTGGACCAATTTCAGAAACTGTTGTCCCCATTAGTCGGTTAGACACAAAAACATGGGAAAATAGGATCCAGGCTGAAAAATACCGAAGTTACCCTTTAAATAAATAATATATCTAACAACCTGTGAACACATCGGCCATTGGACAGCCAGTGTCCCAGCATGCCCAAATCAAGTGACTGTCATTACCTCTGAATATAAAATTAGACCCAATCATGTTTTAAACGATATCATTATCTTAACCCGATTCAAAAAGTAGTAATTTAATGTTAATAATGGACATTTTTTTATCTGAATATTTTGTTGTGAAATTCTCTGCAACTGCCACTTTTCATGTTCCTTTTTTGCAATACTTGACCCCTGTTAATAGATTGATGGCCACCTTTTACTAATACTTAGCTGTGTAGTCACATCCCGTCTAGACTGTACAGCAGACCAGACTCAGGTCACACCTGTTATCACTTTACTTCACACTCATTTATGTCTGCATTTGGGAAAACAACATTGTAGTTTAATGTGGGGTGGGCAGTTACTGTTTCCCTAAGCTGTAAATTATGTCAGCATGGTTATTCAATACCCTCACCTCATGCTCATGCTGTGTTTATAAAAGTGGAGTCATAACTGACGTAAGAACATTGATTTCCATTGAGAGGACAAAGTCTGATTTATATCTATATTATCCCACCACAGTAAAAAAGTGCTCCCCCGTTTTCTTTCCTGTTACGGGCAACGTGACATGTGTGGACGCTCTGGAGCCTTTCTCCTTTGGCTCACGGTGTAACTTCACCTGCCGGGAAGGCTACTACCTGACCAGAGACGACACATTCACCTGTCTGGCCTCGGGTCAATGGAGCAACCCTACACCTACATGCACAGGTGGGTCACAGAAATGATGCCGGGGCTCCCTGGAAGCAACCCAAGCTTCCTGAAAACAGACAAAATTGTGCTCTGATGAGTGACGGTGTTTCTTCTTCTTCTTCTTCTCCAGTGGTACAGTGCAACAGTTTACAGGCTCCACCCCATGCCTCCATGCAATGCCAGGACCCTGTCGGTGTGAACAGCTATGGCTCAATATGCACCGTGCGATGTGAAGAAGGATTTGATGCGATTGGTACAAACACGAAATGTTCTTCCCAGGGCAACTGGAGTCATGAACTTCCTGTTTGCCAGGGTATGACCACAGTCTGTTCTCATTGCTCCATCAGCTTAAAGAGGACCTATGATGCTTTTGAGCTTTTTCACTTCCCTTTAGTGTGTTATAGTTTTTTTTGTGCGTGTAAAAGGTCTGCAAAGTTACAAAGCCCAAAGTCCACGCCAAAGGGAATTACTCTCCCCCACAGAAACACTGCTCCTGAACTGCCTGAAAGTCCCGCCTTTTTTTCTGTAACGTGGTGATGTCACCAAGTAACACACTTTTTGCATAATACCTGCCTAGTGGACATTAAAGCATGTAAACATGTTCTAGTAGAAACCCAAAATACAAGTATGCACCTGAAAATGAACATAATATGTCCTCTTTAAAGTAATCAGTCTTTTCATTTTTTTTCACTATCTTGTATGTGTAATGGTCTCTCCCTTGTCTCTATATTTCTTCAAGCTAAGCGGTGTAACCCAATAAATCCTCCCAATGGCTCCCTATCCTGCTCTGACCCAAATGGTCCCTTCAGTTTTGGTTCTGTGTGCACAACAACCTGTGAGGAGGGCTTTCTACTGAACGGGACAGCCAGCACTGAGTGCACCTCCCTGGGCATGTGGAGCACAGACATACCAAGTTGCTTGGGTAAAAATATTAAATAAATACATTTTTTCCCTGGTACCACTTTATCACATCAAATTCTAACACATCCTGTTGGTCTATCCCCCTCTCTGTTTACCTTCCAGCTAAGAGATGTCCCGCAATCAACTCCTCCTCTCATGGCTCATTAATCTGCTCCGCTCCTCATGAAGAGTTCAGTTTTGGTTCTCGGTGCACATCAACCTGTGAGGAGGGTTTTCTCCTGAATGGGATGGCTGATACAGAGTGCACCTCTATGGGCACGTGGAGCAGAGACATCCCTCGTTGCCTGGGTAAAAAAACAGAAAGAAAGTCAACAGAGGAGCTCTTAATATAATGGTTTAGGTGGCTTGACTGTACGTCTTTACCATGTAAAGCTCTTAAATGTATTGGGTTCTCCTCCTTGTTCCCTTCCAGCTAAGAGATGTCCCGCTGTGAACTCCTCCTCTCATGGCTCCTTAATCTGCTCTGATCCCCATGAAGAGTTCAGTTTTGGTTCTCGGTGTACGTCAACCTGTGAGGAGGGTTTTGTCCTGAATGGGACGGCTGACACTGAGTGCACCTCTATGGGCATGTGGAGCACAGATATCCCTCGTTGCCTGGGTAAAATCAATCTCTGTATCATAGTCTGTTGATTGTAATAAACACAAGAGCTCATAATTTCATGGTTTAGAAAGTGTTCCAATATCATTTTACCTCATAAAGCTCTGACATATCTTGTTGGTCTTTCCTTCTACCTTTTTACCTTCCAGCTAAAAGATGTCCAACCCTGAACTCCTCCTCTCATGGCACCTTAGTCTGCTCAGATCCCCATGAAGAGCTCAGTTTTGGTTCTCGGTGTACGTCAACCTGTGAGGAGGGTTTTGTCCTGAATGGGACGGCTGACACTGAGTGCACCTCTATGGGCATGTGGAGCACAGACATCCCACGTTGCTTGGGTAAAAACAATCTCTGTCTCATAATCTAATCAACACAAGAGCTCTTAATTTCATGGTTTAGAAAGTGTTCCAATACAACATTACATCATAAAGCTCTAAAATATCTTGTTGGTCTCTCCCACTCTCTGTTTACCTTCCAGCTAAAAGATGTCCCGCTGTGAACTCCTCCTCTCATGGCTCCTTAATCTGCTCTGATCCTCATGATGAGTTCAGTTTTGGTTCTCGGTGTATGTCAACCTGTGAGGAGGGTTTTGTCCTGAATGGGACGGCTGACACAGAGTGCACCTCTCTGGGCATGTGGAGCACAGACATCCCTCATTGCCTGGGTAAAATCAATCTCTGTAACATAATCTATTGATTGTAATAAACACAAGAGCTCATAATTTCATGGTTTAGAAAGTGTTCCAATATCATTTTACCTCATAAAGCTCTAAAATATCATGTTGGTCTCTCCTTCTACCTGTTTACCTTCCAGCTAAAAGATGTCCCGCAGTGAACACCACCTCTCATGGCTCCTTAGTCTGCTCTGATCCTCATGATGAGTTCAGTTTTGGTTCTCGGTGTACGTCAACCTGTGAGGAGGGTTTTGTCCTGAATGGGACGGCTGACGCAGAGTGCACCTCTCAGGGCACGTGGACTGCAGACATCCCACGATGCTTGGGTAAAAACAATCTCTGTACCATAATCTAATCAACACAAGAGCTCTTAATTTCATGGTTTAGAAAGTGTTCCAATACAACATTACATCATAAAGCTCTAAAATATCTTGTTGGTCTCTCCCACTCTCTGTTTACCTTCCAGCTAAAAGATGTCCCGCTGTGAACTCCTCCTCTCATGGCTCCTTAGTCTGCTCTGATCCTCATGATGAGTTCAGTTTTGGTTCTCGGTGCATGTCAACCTGTGAGGAGGGTTTTGTCCTGAATGGGACGGCTGACGCAGAGTGCACCTCTCAGGGCTTGTGGACTGCAGACATCCCTTGTTGCTTGGGTAAATTATAAATCTTTGTATCATAGTCTGTTGATTATAATCCAAAGAAGAGCACTAAATTTAATGGTTTAGATGTCTGTACCGCTTAAAGCTCTTAAATATCTTTGACTCTCTCTGTCTGTTCCCCTCCAGCTAAAAGATGTCCAACCCTGAGCTCTCCCTCTGATGGCTCCTTAATCTGCTCTGATCCTCATGATGAGTTCAGTTTTGGTTCTCGGTGTACGTCAACCTGTGAGGAGGGTTTTGTCCTGAATGGGACGGCTGACACAGAGTGCACCTCTCTGGGCACGTGGAGCACAGACATCCCACATTGCTTGGGTAAAAACAATGTTGTGACTAAAGCCACGGTGGTGAATAAACACTTGATGCTCATACCTTTACTTTATCTTTGGAAGCTTGCTTCCTCCGTCTTGCTGTGGTTGTAGATTGCGGACTGTAGTTTCTGTAGCTGTGTTAGTACTTCTGCAATATTTAGAATCTAGCTTATTGTTTTGTGTCGTGCAGTAAGAACCATTTCATCTCCATCGGTCCAAACACACTGGGCCTACCCACTTGTGTACTTATTACTTGATTGTGTGACCCATCACCAACATGTTTACTGCCCCCTTGTGGCGTGGCATACTAATACCCACAAATGCAGTCTTTCAAAAAGAAACCAAACAACCCATATTGTCTCCAACAAACAATCTCTCTATCTGTTCATCATAATCCTCAGAACAACTCTTATTTTCATGGTTTAGATGCTGCATGACTGTACCTCTTTGTTTTTAAATATCTCCCTCTCCTTTGGTCTTCCAGCTAAGAGATGTCCGACCCTGAGCTCTCCCTCTCATGGCTCCTTAATCTGCTCTGATCCTCATGAAGAGTTCAGTTTTGGCTCTCGGTGCACATCAACCTGTGAGGAGGGTTTTCTCCTGAATGGGACGGCTGACACAGAGTGCACCTCTCTGGGCATGTGGAGCAGAGAAATACCCCTCTGTCTGGGTAATAAATCATAATATCAGAGATGCACTTGGCATATATTCCCCCCTGCATTACCGCACACTTGTGATTTGGAATGTGTGTTTACATCTGCCCATACATTAATTTATATCACAACAGCTGTGTCATTAAAATGTGTTGAATCAATGGTTAGGTCTATAAAATGAGGATTATTTGGTCTGAAGCTGATCGTCATATTGTGTTGTTATCTACAGCACAGCCCTGCCCCCTACTGGCCGAGGCTCCAAAACATGGGAGGATGAACTGCAGCCATCCATTCTCCTCTTTCAGCTACGGCTCCCACTGTGACGTTGAATGTACTGAGGGCTTCCAGCTGAGAGGAACACCAACTGTGACCTGCAACAACTCAGGCCACTGGAGTCAAGATCTGCCCACCTGCCAGTGTGAGTGCTCACAATACCTTAAATTTACTTTTGTCAAGTATTCAAAGAGCTGATCCAGTGTCAGTAATTACTATTTCTATCCTTTCCACATCTCAGCTGTGGAGTGTGACGCCATCAGCGCCTTGTCTTCATCCCTGTCTATGAACTGCTCTCATCCGCTGGGGAACTTCAGCTTTGGCTCCCGTTGTCTTTTCTCCTGCGAAGATGGATTCTCCCTGAATGGCACAGAGGAGCAGTTTTGCTCCTCCACTGGGTTTTGGAACGACAGCCTGCCGAACTGCACAGGTAAACAGATTTTTGTCTGCATGCTAACATGCTAACATGCTGATATTAAAGGTGCAGTGTGTAAGATATGGTGACATCTAGTGGTGAGGTTGCAGGTTGCAACCAACTGAAATTGAGAATTATGGTTGCCAACACGAAAATTTGAATGGCCCTATCCAGAGCCAGTGTTTGGTTTTTTGGCTACTGT
Organism: Sebastolobus alascanus; assembly: GCA_916701645.2. NCBI lineage: Eukaryota > Metazoa > Chordata > Actinopteri > Perciformes > Sebastidae > Sebastolobus > Sebastolobus alascanus. The sequence continues at coordinate 43,531 of CAKAOJ020000508.1, forward strand.
AGAAACTTGGCAGCCGGCTTCATGAAGAGGACCCGCTCCCTAGATATAAATGGCTCATTCTAATGTAACGGAAACACAACAATTCATATTTTCAGGTGAATATACATTAAAGAAAACATACTTATTAATATTATATTCCATTTCTGCCAATAGATCCCCCTAAATGTTACATACTCTTCCTTTAAGCAGGTGTAATGTTTTATTCCTAATTGATACAAAATACAAACTGCAGATGAGAATGATGGGAATAACATTAGTTTTGCAGGAATTTGATTATAAACCCAAGCATTGGACATATTGTAATTTTGACCTGATGGTGGTGCTAGAGGAGAAGTCCGAAGGGTCACCAAAGTCATTAGGATTCATACATCCCAGAGATACATCCTCTGGGAACCATGAATGTCTGTACCAAATTTTGTGAAATTCACTGGATAAGTGAACATTTTGACCTGCTGATGGCACTAAAGAGGAAGTCAGGGTATCACCAAGATCATTATGATTCCCCCTCTGGTAACCATGAATGTCTCTACAAACCTTCATGGTAATCCATCCAATCGTTGTTGAGATATTGCAGTCAAAGTGATGGACCGACCGACCAATAATAAAATAGTGATGAATGATCTGCTGAAGAAACTTGCAATAAAAGTAAAAAACAAACATGTATTGACTGTGATCTGTATGTGTTCCTGTAGAAGATCTGCCAGTGGGGACCTCCATGCTGCTGGGTACAAGTGCAGGAGCAGCCTCCATTGTCCTGCCTCTTGTCCTGATAGGACTGGCTTTGTTGATCATCATGCGATTTAAGAAAAGAGGTGAGACTTAACGTTACTGTAATGCTTCTGTTCACTCTCATACATACACATAACAGCATGTTGTAGCACTCAGAGCACATCCTTGATCCTTGTTTCTGATCTTTGCAGGAAAGACAAGCAGGTCTTATGCACCATTCTGGATAGACAGAGAGAATCCAGTATTTGGTTTTGAGACTTGATTTTTTGCAGCAAATCATTTAAAATACTGCAGCCTAATGCTTGCTATTATTATATGAAGCTTGGTAGTTATTGCATGATACTGGAACCAAGGAGGATTTACATGAATTGTGATTTCAATTTCCACTCAAACAATCCTTAAAATGTAGTTTATCATGCACGTTTTTGCAGAACTTCACCTTTTATTAAAGACATAAAGTCTGTGTGCAGCTTTTGCTGTATCTGTATATTGCTTGATTGTCAATAAACTCAAGAATTTCATCGATTTATCAAGTTTTCTTTTATCAAATAGATTTTTAAATTTGTGAACAATCTCACCCCAGCTGTAGTTTGTCCATATGTCACAAAATTAAATACCAATAGAGTAGCCACTAGGGGATCAACAAATGGTAATTGCAGAGTGGTACAGCGCAGAACAACTTTCACTCAATCAACTTTTTCAGTAAAAGGAATACCAACGGAAATAAACACAATCTGATCTGAAAACGTTTACTGAAAAGGTAAAATACTGGCTGACACTAAACCAAACCTGCAGTCACTGATCACTGATCTCTGATAGGGAACATACATATGTAAATTGATTGTAATGTATGATGATGTATGTGATTTTAAATATGATGTTGTATTTTGTAAAAGCCTAACCAGGGACAAGGTCTGCCAATTAGCAATGGCTAGAAGTCCTATATACATTGCATCGGTTGCACTTTATTTAAATGTAACCAGGCCTGCATGTATTGTCCCTGTCAAATAAATTAATAAATAAAAAAAAAAATCTTGAATTGTCCCTTTTATTTTATTTGATTAGCTGACCCATTAAGCATGTGATTTGGTACAGTATTGGGGGGTGACCCTGTCTTGCCAGTGTCCTCCCTAGCAGCTCAGTTTACCAACATTTGACCTCCCCCATATAGGAACTAACACTGTGGGGTCAAATGGGGGAAGTGGCAGAAAACCTCTGAGATTACCAAACTGCCACAAAGTGTCAGTTTAGCACATTTAGTGGCCAGAAAGCTCCTGTCACCGAGCGGTCAAGAGGTGATCTATTATCAGTTCAATGTGTCACACTGGGCACTGATCCCACATTGACGGGCAATTCACCACCTCCACAGTAACTATAGTGAAGTTAGTGTCCTGAACTGAGCCTCACATGGTGTTGAAAACATGTCTCATACATCTTATACTAATTTAGGTGTAAATCCATTGTCTGAATTATATGGAATTTCTATTGTATGGCTTTATCTACTGTATAGAATCTTCCATGTGTATCTGTGCCAATAATAAACCCCCAGACCAATGGAGTATCTTCAGCAAAGCGCGTGCATCTGTCTTGGCGCTGCAACAGCATGAAGCCAATTATAGCGGTTAAAAGACAGAGGGTTTGTGGCCTGCGGCTGGCACGAAGGGTGCAATAAATAACCACACTGTCGACAGGAAACTGTTTGGCTACCGTCAGAATAATAATGAGGTTATTGCTACCCGCTGTGGCCGTATGATCACGCTTTGATTATTTCTCTCATCCCACCCACTGCTGCTGGCAACCATACATGCGTGCCAACTGCACACAAGAAGGGAAAAAGCCCTGCAGGTGACCACCTTGGCTTCCTTCCCTGCTATTTAAGTCTGGCTTCTCTCCCTTCATCTACCTCTAAAGATACGAGGCAGTACATTATGATACATTTAATCCCCACAACAAAGAGTGTTGTTCCACCTAACACATGAGCGTGCACACATACCAGCAGACACTTAGAGCAGATACAGACACAGATACAAAGAAACACACACTCGGTATACCCTGCTGCACACTTCTTTAGCTCCGGTTGGCAGCGGCATACCACGGTGACAGACAGTTAGATTGTTCCTGACCATTGACTTGCGCTCTCTGCTCCGCAAGGTCTGATTTCATAGTGGGAAATATGAGATGGGTCCAGGAGAGGGTTCACGGCTGGGGCAAGGAGGCACTCCATACAGTGGGGCTTCATATCTCGGTGTCACCCTGGGCATTCTCCCCTGACACAGCTTTCAGCCCCTCCGTTGTCTGGAGCCCCCACCCTGGGTTCTCTCAGCCTCCTTCCCCAGGATTGGTGCATTCCAGCTGGGCACAGTGCCTGGGTGGTCCCCCCCCCCCTCCCCCGGTCCTCTATGACTGGAGGAAGGAAAAGGCAGAAAAATGCAGCGAGGGCCTTTGACCGTGAGGAGCACAATGTGAGCGTTGATGATGGCGGCGTGGATGTGATGCTTACCTGCCACTGACCCATACAGCTGTCATAGCCCAGCGTTTCACAATCTGATGATCCACCCGACAGCCAGGGGAAGATGCCTCGCTGACCTGTCACCTAGATTGGACCGATAAGCACCGAGGATGGACTGACCCGGCTCTAACCCCCAGCATGAATACCCCCATCTTCATCATGAACCAGCCTGTGCTTCATACTCACTATGCCTGAATATTCACTGTTTCATAACCATTATTTATTGATTCATTCAAGATGTACAGCATACACGCATTGTGAGAATAAATACACACCCAAACAGTTATTTACATTAGTAGATGCAGTAATAATATCTAACATTCAAACGTAGTGAGAGAGGTCCGACAGTATATCGTGCATACACAGGAGCCTGTGTCGTACAGTGGGATTGTAAAGCATAAGAGGCAGTAGTGTAATCATGTCTATATGCACGTGCACATGGTATATTGCATGGTATCACAGTGTACCCACGTCCCCTTGGCCACCGCTTCCTCAGCTACCTTGTGCACGGTACAGACAGATAAATGATGAGAACGTGGAGCGATGCAGAGTGATGGAGTCCGACCTCCACCCTCAGGAGGTGAAGTAAGAGTCCTGCATGGAGTAGAGGCGGTCGATGGGGGTGAGCAGAGAGGAGTCACCCAGGGACAGGCAGTCGCTGTCGGCCACGTGACACAGAGGGTCTCTGTCCACGTCGCCGTACAGACCCTTAAAACCTAAAAACAAACACAACATCATTGATCACTTCACCGATTTTACTCATGAAGTTCTGTCTATTCGTCATCAGAAGTACTACTCAGCCTGTGGAAACGGTTGTTGTTTATTGTCTTTTGTGGATCTGGAGGGAGATTTCTAAATTTTAAAGATATAACCCTGGTGATGTTATCAGGGTGGAGTTGTATTATGGGTAATGTAGAATGCAAGGACTGAAATCAGGATATCTCAGTGTCTGCTTAACCAACTTTGACCTAGGGTCGGTAATCTCCATCAAAACCTTTTTGTTATATTTGTTGAAATTCTCTTTACATCCCGACAGCAATCCATAAATATTATGCTCTGACAAAAAAAGGAAAAAAATCTGTGGCTGTTGCAGGACTGTAATAAACCCGTCCAATCGTTTCATTCAACCTGAATGACTAATAATAGCCATGTTTGTTGTTTATGTTCATAATGATAATTTTGGAGGAGTGGCTTTGGAGGGAGGCCTGAAGCGACGAACTGTCAGTGTTGCCGACTTGGCGACTTTCTCGCCAGATTTAGGGACTTTTGGAGCTAGTGCTGCTAGCTACTTTCATTGGAAAAGAGGTTTTTCGGTTGGATAAATTTTAAAGTCCAGTGTACTCTTGCTAGTTTCTCAACATTACCAGCCCTAGCTTTAAGTAAAAAATATAATTTGGAGGAGTTGTAAAGGACTCTAAAATGAATTTGCACTGCACAAGAGATGGACAAAATCACTGGAGCAGCTGAGAATATAATAAAATCCAATACAAAAGCCCTGCAGTAAAGAATACATATTAATATTTTTGTGTTGGAGAGATGTTGATTCAGATCATAACATTGGTGGTTTTGTTGTATTACATTATACTGTAAGATGTCATTTTACTGTTATTTCACATCATTTTGTCCACCCACAATATATTATTACCTCGACATTATTTTGGACAGCTGGACAGAAAATTGCACGAGAGTTTAATGCAAAGTGGAGCTACTCCACAAATTGAATTGCACGTAAACAGTCACGAAGAGACTGTAATGTTTTTCCATTTAAACCTTTCAATTGCTCCCATGCTAAAAAGGAAATGTTATTCTACAGCACGAGGACACAGAGCAGGAAACATGGCTACAATGCTGCTGGAGCTAACTGGGATCCAAAATTGAGGAAATAAACAAACTATTGTGCATTTTAAAATAATAAACTTCTGACTAAAGGTCACACTACCAACATAATGCCAATAAATCATATGTGTTTTCTTTTTTCCGTTTTACCAATCCCACTAATCACAAAACCTTTGTCGAGCATTACTTTAAACATGTAATGTAATTCTCTATCATGTTCTGACAGTGCTGAAGTGTTTACCGTAGGGGTGCATGTGATCCCCCGGCATCTGAGGAGGGGTCAGGCCCTGTCTGAAGGGGTCCATGTCATAGTCCTGCTGCTCCAGTGTGGTGAGTCCCATCTGCTGCTGCTGCTGCTGCTGCTGCTGAATGTGGGTATAGGAGGATCCCAGGTGCTCCAGCTCAGAGGTCAAACCGCCACAGGAGGGCACTGTGGGGCACAGGAGACACACAGGGGACGTGTTTACTGCTATCTGTTACAGTAATGTCTTTAAGGCTGCAAGTGAGCTTTTGTGCCCTGTACCTTCATGTTGCTATTTATCCTCTTTAGAGCTCTATTAACTGACTTTTGTGGCTTTCAAAACTCGTAAAGAAAATCTGGTTTTCAGCCTAACCCAACTTTCCTGCCTTTGTAATATTGAGCATTTAAGTTTTTCTCTGCTAAAAATACTTGAAAAAACACTCCATGTTATAAAATATAGTAGTATTTTTTTTCTTTGAAAATGAGTTTGTCATTGCTGAGAAGGAAGAGGTATATCAAACTTTATCTTTAGGTAGGGCTGTCCTCGACCAAACAAATTTGAGTCGACAAACACTCATATGATTTTGTCAACTAACCGATAAGTTGATTTAATCGACAGATCTATGAAACGGAGTTTCTCTACAAAGAACCACACAAAAGCACCACTTTTAATCTTGTGTTTACCAGAGATGTGCTCATAAGATTCTTAGAAATAAGTCATTCAGTATGAAAAAAGCATAATAAACGACTAATTGACTAAAGAAATCTTGGTTGACTAATACCAAAACGACCGACTTCGATCGGGGCAGCCCTATCTTCAGGATATCATATCATATGGGAGTAATAAAGCTCTTATTAAAACATTTTCCAGCTGTTTGATACCTGTGTGATGTGACGGGTGCTCCCGCTGCTCCTGAGTCTGCTGCTGCTCCTGCTGCTGCTGCTGTCTCCTGGCCAGCTTCTTCATCTAAAACACACCAGCAGACATAAATCTCACATACAGTAGAGGCCTATAGTGTTAAACATTTTTCTCACTCCGCAGTCCCTTGTGCCACCCAGGTGTGCGAGTGTGTTCACTCAATTGCAAAGTATTAACAGCGAGGTAAAGGACATCTTTCAGTGGCGAAGGGAAGCCGCACATGAGCCCACTTTGTGAGGAAATATGGAGTTTAATCTGCAGTGATCTCGCTGCGAGATGTCATCAGTTTCCTGTATGAGGAGATAACCAGGCTGATTTCCACTCTGGCATACAAACACGGTGCAGAAAGAGTCCTTTTATTAGTAGCGCATATCACCGTGTGTGCGTGTGCGTGTGTGTGTGTGCGTGTGTGTGTGTACTTTGTATTACTTTGGCTCTTTGGTTCTGGAACCAGACCTGCACAACCCGGACGCTCAGACCAGTCTCTGCTGCCAAGGTCTCCCTTACCTTGGATTGGATTAAGATTCAGGGGGAGGAGAGAAGAAAGGGAGGGTAAAAATGGGAAAATAGAAACAGAGAAGAGGTCACTTCAAGGTTAAACAAATCTATGTCGCTTCACTAATCCACCTCAAACAAGGAGGAAAGGATAAAGCATTTATGAAATGTATTTTTGGGGGAAATTACTACTTTCTTAATATCTGGACTTTTGCATTTTTTAAAGACAAATGTGCTAATGTAGTCACGGCTATAGCATATCTAACCATCTGTGCAATAGCAGTACAGCACTACTATATACTGTACAGTAGACAGCTGAAATCCTTCCACACTTCTGGGCTAATTTTATTGTAGAGCAGCAATGATTAATTCATTGTCAACTATTAAATTAATCGTCAACTATTTTGGTAATTGGTTAATCTGTTTGAGTAATTTTTTAAGAAAAAAAAAGTACAAAATTCTCTGATTCCAGCTTCTTAAATGTGAATATTTTCTGGTTTCTCTACTCTTCTATGACAGTAAACTGAATATTATCAAAACAAGATATTTGAGGATGACATTTTGGGCTTTGGGAAACACTGATCCACATTTTTTACCAATTTCTGACATCGATTAAGCGAGAAAATAATCAACAGATTAATCGACAATGAAAATAACCGATAGCTGCAGCCCTGTTTTTTTTTTTTACATTGAAGAGTTATTTCTGTTCTTTCTGAATAGCGTGATAGCAACACATGATTCAATGGTTTTCTGTCCACATTCCATAAAATCTGAGGATCTACAACTATTATTTTGTTAAAATAAAATAAAAAAAAACTACATCTCCTGTAGAATTATGATATTGTTGCATGCTCATTTCTTAGACTAGTCTGTTATATCCTCATTAAAATGGAAAGATCCTCATTTTTAGCAGGAATTACAGTAAGAATGTTGACATGAAAGAACTGTATAGTTTGTCTTTTTTGAGTCTATGCAATTTGAGTAGTTGCAAAGACCCAATCTTGTGTCATATCAGAAGCTACGGAGCGGGGCAGGAACTACAGCACCTACGGGTGAACTCAGAATAAACTCTCTACCTTTCGGCAGGGTTTGGATGAGACCTCGAAGGAGGCTTTAAAGGTCCGTCTCTGTTGAGTTGTCAGAATAGTGCGCGGCCTTTTGGGACGTTTGCTCTCCGGGTCTTCTGATCTGACTCGTCTGCCTGTGACCCTCCCAGATACTTCCTCCTCCTCCTCCTCCTCCTCCTCTTCTTCATCTTCACTTTTACCTAGTGGGCAGACATGATTGAAAAGCAAATGTTTATTCACTTACAGGCATAGGTGAATTATGAGACAATGGGACCCTGAGAACAGACATACCAAAGGCCCCAACACCTCTCCCACATAGGAGCAAGACATAGACTTTGTGCATGGTCATTTTATGTCTTTTCGTGTTTCTTTGTGGTCATTTTGAGTCTCTTCCTGGTTGGTCCGTGCCTCCTACATGAGTGACATTTTGTAGGTGAAGGCCATGAGAATGAATGTTGAGAGATAGATAGAAAAAAGGGTAATTCATGCCATTAATCTGAGATGTTCAATGCATCATTTGCATTCAGTTATTTACTGATTAAGAGTTGTAGTCTAACTACTTTCCCCACAACTTGCCTGATCTCTGCTTCAGTTTGTGGTTGCCTGCATTTCCCAGAATGCTTTTTAACAACCTGGAGTGATGCTGGACCACTTGAATTTCTTAATGAGTAGATGGGAAAGTTGTAGCCAGTGGGAGTTTTAGACATAAACATTCAAATTAAAGCAAGCTTTGATCAATATTTGACACCTAATCATATTGTCTTTTTTATATCTAAGTTTCAGGAAACTTTACCCTGTACTAATGGGTTATTTTGACCCAGTGTTAGACACAACAAGCTCAACAAGTTTAACTTTAAGACTGTCACAAATGTAAATGTGCCTTAAACACACACTATGTACTATGTATATACAGTATCCTGTGCAGGTGAATTAATGTGGGGGCGGGACCACAGGGATATAAGTAGGTGCTGGGAATCCGGTGTGGGAAATTATTTTATTAATTAATTTATTTTTATTTATTTATATATATATATATATACACACATATGCTTTTTTCCCCTGTATTTTTCTTTGTTTATTTTATTTTTTCTATTTTATTTATTAAATTATTTTTATTTTCCTCCCTTGTTTTTGAATACTTTGTTTTTCAATTCACAGTTTCTATCTGGTTAACAGCTATTATGTATATGTACATATTACTTTATTTGTTATGGTTTATGTTGTTGTTGAGGTCATTTTTCTTAGGGAAACAATAAAAAGCATGATTAAAAAAAAGGCTGTCACAAATGTATTGTTAGTTGTCCAAAATAATGTGCATATCACATTAAGAACTGCAAATGATAAACAAATTACTATCAATCTGTAACAAACAGTGACAAGAGTAGATCATAACAGTAACACTGGGTCAAAACAACCCATTGTCTTGGGTGGTTTTCCATGTTCTAACCCAGTATTGCATTGGTACTGGTTCAGTTTAGTGTACATGTATAAACACACACACGTCCTGTACCCAGCAGCCTGTACCTGTGTCGGAGGAGGTCGGGCTGGCCACACTCTGGTGGTAGTCCTCTCTGGCACACAGTAGCCGTCCCTCCCTGAGGACGCAGCGGTCTCCGGTCTGCAGGCGGCAGGAACAAACGCTGCAGGTGAAGCAGCGCAGGTGGAACACAACGGCCCCCGCACGCATCACCAGTTCAGCGGGAGAGATGGCCTCCACGCAGCCCCCACAACGCACCACAAACAGCCTGGAGAGAGGGACGGCAGGGTGGGGGGGTAAGAGGGGAGGAAATAGAGAGAAATTGTGAGAGCTCAGTAAATAACAGAGAGTGATGCTTTTGTTTGGCTACTTGAGGATAAGCTGGGACACTTGAGGACCCCTCACACCTCCGTAAGAGGGGACTCAATGAGAAAAAAAAAATGCTTGGTCGACTTGGGGAATGTTGCTGAGTCGAGCTGTCACTCAAAACAACTGCCAACCTGACTCTTCCCCTCTCGTCCTCCTCCTCCTCCTGCCCCGATCACTCAGACACATACCCTTAGCCAGCCGGGTGTGCATCTTAGCGCCTGGCAACCAGGACTGGTGGGCTTAGCCTCAGAGACTGTTGCCGTGGCTCCGGCTGCCTTGTCCGAGGCCGTGCTCCTGGGGAGGCCGGAGAAAAGCTCTCGGCAGGCCATGGCTCCAGGCAGAGGGGGGGAATCAGGTCTCCCGGTGGGAGAGGCTGAGCCGCCGGTCCCATGAATTATCCGCGGAATTATCCCTAAGTCTGCTTAACCAGAGCGGGACAAAGACAGAGCCGGCCCCCAAGCAGCGGGACCATTGTCCGCTGGCTGGCACCGCGGCATTTTGGGTCTGTCACGCAGGATGATGCGTCATCATTCTGGAGCTGGCGTTTGTCTCCAGACCTGACTGGGTCACCAGACCAGTCAGCCCAGAGGCATGAGAAAGTGACAGCTTTTTTTTTTTTCTATGTTTTTGTTTTCACACAAAAATACTTCAGGCGGCCCATAAGGAGAGCCAACATATACATCACTGATTCAAGCTGAGAATTTTAACTTTTCTTTTGCTACTTGTTAGCTATTAGAAAAAAATATGAGCATTAGTGGTTAGCGTAAAAAAATTACATAAAAAATGTAACTCAATGCAACTACCCATGGACAAAAAAAAGGTGCTATATGTATAAAGTTTTACTTAGTTAATTACTTAATATTGTCCTTTTACTATTTATCTTATATTGGCCACCTATGATAAACCATGATATCTGTTTCATTAGAAAAAATTGATGCTTAACTTTATTTTTACACTTATTTATCCAGACAAATGGATTACACCCCACAAAAAAGAAAAAAATATTTTTTTTATTAATTTAATTATTAATTCATTTATATTATTATTATTATTATTATTATTATTATTGTTGTTATTATTTTATTATTTTTTTAATATATATTTATAAATTTTTTTGTATTTCCTGTTTATGGTGTGGCACTTTTACGCCTAAAGTAGTTTTGACATAAAAGCGAAAATAAGCACAAATATCAGGTGAATAGGGGATTCCAGTGAATCCATACCTACTATAATAAAAGATTTCACATTAACTTTCAAGTGAAACAAATATTGCATTTGACTTCCTTTCAAATGCATATTTTAAATGGAAATTTCGCACAATATTTACAAACAAACAAAACCTCAGACTAAACATAAAGCAAACAGCCGGGTTGAGACGTCCCTGTCAAAAGGTCTGGAGCTGCAACATCCTAAAGACAAACATAGCTGGGACCTCTCACTGTTGCCGCGGGGTCGCTAGGGAAACGGTAAAGCCTCATTCCCAGCAGCTCAGGAGGGTCAGCCGGGCTGCTTGACCCATCTGAGTCGTCTGCCCCGCGGCCTCAATGGTATGCGCTTTAATATGGCCAACATACCGTCTGTGGTATGTGCATTCCTGTGGCAACACAAGATGCATCGACGAAACATTTTCAAAGGAAGTGTGGCGGAGGAAATACCCGGAATGTTTCTACGTCTCTGTGATACAGCACTTGATTTCTCATTATGATGCTAATGCTAGATGTCAGCGAAGAAGAGGCATTAATGCTGTGAGATCATCCGTGTTTCGAGAATCGCTTTTCCATTATGCGCCTCGTCCCGTTCGTCTCATCGTACCCGGTGTTCTTAAGCGTTGTTAATGCAAAGGTAAGAGTACCTCCCAATACTTATGGAGCAGCTCGAGGTGTTTAATATTTCAGAGTTTCCGTTGACATGATTGGCCCAGAGGCCCTGCCAGGAGAGCGGGAACACTCAGTCACGCTGGATTTAGACACGGCAATTAGTGACAAGATCATTACGGAGAAAGAAGTCAGCAAAATCCTGCACTGCTCCACACTGACATGGCCGGGGTCAGCCACTCTCATCGTAGATGCACTGTATAAGAAGATGACACACACACACACACACATTTAGTCCACAGCAAAGCCCTCCTCTCTCATTGTTCCTAATCTGACTTCAGCGCTGACCTTTGGCAGACAGACTGCTGGTCTAGTGGACATGCAGGGAGACAGATCCTGTTTCTGGATCAGGTTAACCTGGATCCTTTGCTGCGACACACCAACAGAGGCCGTGTATCAGATACAGATCTGCGGGTCAAGTGCACCGCCGATCTGACGACCAATCTGCTGTCCGGTCCGCCCGTCCACTGAACCGTTTAGCCAATCTAAATCTACTGACAATCTGAGCAACCCAAACATCACGTTGTCAGACAGGAATCTGCATGCTGCTTCATTTATTTACAGGACAGTCTGTTGTGTGTCCTGTGTGACTGCTACGGGTCAGGCAAACAAACTACATGAATTATATGGACGATACAATCATGTCAGGAATATTTATTATCAATATTTCAATATTTATCTCCCAATGGGTTGTTTTGTCTTGGAAAAAACGAATCTAGTCATATATAACTATAACAACAAAGTAGAGACTTATATTATTATTATTATTTATGTATGTATGTTTTTAGCAGGGCTGTCCTCGACCAAAGAAATTCTTAGTCGACTAACACTCGATTTTTTTTGACTAATCTATTCATTGATTTAATCGACAGATCTGTAAAACTGAGTTTCTCCACAAAGAATAACACAAAAGCACCACTTTAAATCTTGTGTTTACCAGAGATGTGCTCATAGGTTTCTTGGAAATAAGTCATTCAGCATGAAAAAAGCATAAAAAAATGACTAAATCGACAAAAGAAATCTTAGTCGACTAAGACCAAAACTACAGATAAGTCTACTAAGAGGGGGGAACCCTAGTTTTCAGATATGGAATCATCCAAGAAATATTGAGACAAATGTATTAATTCACAAAGGATGGCCAAAAGAATATAAATCCATCCAATCATAGATCAACTAATCATTATTGAGTTACTCTGATATGTCAGGGATAGAGGAATTTATACCAATCCCATGAATACTGCCAATGGTTTTATTTAGTTTCTGAAAATGTCGTTTAAGACATAATAAGGTCAGTTGGTCTGTGGACGTATCAGACTTCACTTCACCAAAATGTTTTAAAGTCATAAATAAGTAAATAAAATCATAAAGTTTAAATAATTCCGTCTCAGGTCATCATGTGAAGGAAAATTACGGACTCAATTATTCAACCCCTAAATCACATTTTTCCGAATCTTTACATTCTGGTGCTACACTGGTCCAGTTATTGATACATATGTATTCAAACACATTATTATCACACTGCCTGGAAATCAGTACGGTTTTGTAAAGAAATTAGATCTGCAATTATTAATCGATTAGTTGTCAACTATTAAATTAATCGGCAACTATTTTGATAATCGATTTATCGATTTGAGTAATTCTTTAAGAAAAAAAAGTCACAATTTTCTGATTCCAGCTTCTTAAATGTGAATATATTCTGTTTTTTTTACTCCTATACGACAGTAAACTGAATATCTTTGAGTTGTGGACAAACAAGACATTTGATGACGTCATCTTGGACTTTGGGAAACACTGACTGACACTTCTCACCATTTTATAGACCACACAACTAATCGATTAATCAAGAAAATAATCAACAGATTAATCGTTAGTTGCAGCCCTCGAAGGGATACTCAACTCAAATGGCAATTATGCAACTTCTTTGAATGATTTACTATCTGTACTATAGCATTTAGGATGTTGCTAAGAAACGCCCTGTTATCTATATCTATATATCTACCTTCTTTGTTATGTATAACAAAGAAAATGCATCCATTCATGATTACATGTCAAAACCAGATACAAAATACTTCACAGGGTGCCTCTGTGAATACCTCTCACACGTTTTAAGTTTTTTTTTAATCAATTTTACTTGTATGTTCATTATTTTTGTAGTCCACTGAATGCAATGCCTTTTTTTTTGGCTATTTTATTTTTGTTTTTAATTTTGCTTTTGTTATGTTTGTTGGTTTTGGTTTTGTTAATTTGATGTTTTTAATTATATTTGATCAAATCTGAATTTTCCTGAACACTGGGAATAATCTGGTTTAAGTTTGCTTAGATAAGATACAGTCTATGACATGAACCCTCTGCATGTTCTGCCATAAATCTAAACATTAATCCTTTTTTGGGGGGGCATTTCTACTTTATTTGATAGAGAGAGACAGACAGAAAAGCCAGGAGAGAGAGGATGTGACATGTAGCCGCTACCAGGGCAAAATCTATACATTCATCTTGACATAAAATAAGTCACCATTCTGATACTGGTTGTGTATGTATAGCCTCTTGGAGTCGGTAATAAAATCACAAGCACTGATAAATTTGGAGTGAAGACGAATAACAAAATATAAACTACTTTGTTCAGGGAGTTCAAATAGTGTCATTATTGTCTTTTAGCTTCCATAAACAGGCCGACGGGCCAAACCTGATGGTCTGGCTGGCAACGATTCACCACACGAGCGAAAGGAAAAACAAGGCGAGATCCAGACAGAGGATGCAGCGTGTGGTAAGAGACAAATGTTGTCACAGTATGGAATAATCGTCACTTATGAGCTGGCTTCACACTCGTCCTGGATCAGAAGAAAGGGAGGGAGCAGAGCACAGAGAGAAAAACACTGGCACACTTTTTAAAAAACCCTCATCGTGGACATGAGTGGTGCTCATGTGTTATAGGGTGTCACAACCTCAGACAGGACGAGCGGCGAGGTGGAGACGCGAGAGCTCAGAGGCAGAGCTCTGGCACCAGGCCTCCTGCTAATTGGTCAGGTCAGATATCTCACGGTCGGCTGGGCGTCGTCCCGTTGCTCGACACAGGGGCTGCTGTGAGCGGAGCGTTCCAGATGCCGCGGCGCATAACGCCGGGGCTCATGGAGCGCACTGTCCCCCAAAATAAGTTCACACCATCCTCACCGCCTCTCTTGTAGGGATGCACCAGACCTTCTGACATATGGCTCTGCTCTCCTAATTACCTCTCAGCCCTGCTCTGTTTCTCTGTGCTACACTGATCACGCTAAGCACTTTGAATTTCCATTTATCCGTTAAAATGCCAGTTAAAATGTTTACATTAGTGCTAAAAAAAATGACATGTTTTAAATGTTCTGTTAACGAATACGATGCTCACAAAAGGTGTATAGGCCTCCAGCACCACTGCAGTGTGATTTAGCTGACTGGGAACATGATGGTGGGGAGCGTTTTGGACCAGTAAGTGGAACATTTCTTGTTTCCCTGCCTGTTTGGCAGAACGACCGTCACTAAATTGTTCAGAAATAATGTGAGCTGCTGCCTGTTAGGGTGTGCAGGTTTTGTCTTGGCTCTTGTTTAGGTGAGAGCAGGAAGACTGAGGGGATGAGGAGGCGGTGGGTGGGTAGGAGGGAGCTGGGCGATGGTTTTGGGGGGGGAAACTGCCTCATCGACGAGACCATATGTTGTCCCCAGCTTGCAGTTGCCACGCCAATGGGCCTCCAAATTTTAACACATTTTGACAATGTGTCAGTTGAGCCTACCCCTGGTTGTGTGCTGCGTGTGTGTGTTGTGTGTGAAGGTGTGACTGTGTTGTTTTGTGTGTGTATGTCTGTGTGTGTATGTGTGTGTGTGTGTGTGTGTGTGTGTGGATGTACACTATAAGCAGTAGTGTGTTCTCACATTCCTGCTCCCTCGCCACTCCTTCCTCCTACAGTCACCTTGTTCTCTTAGTGCACTGTGCCAAGTTCCCTGGAAGTCAGCTTTATACACCATATACACACATACACAACTACACATGCACACACACACCACATAATGCTTTTGTCATAAACTATGAAATCTACCCATATGTATAGCATGCAAAACTAAGTAGGAATAGATTTGTTTAAGTTAATATAGCGATGAGTCACTTCTTTCACCACTCTCTCTCAAATTCTAACCTGAACCTTAAAAACCAAGTCTGAACCCTCAAACAGGCCTTTGAAGGTCTGTGTCCTCACTTTCCAAAAATGTCCTCACACTGAAGGTCTAAAACTCAAATTGGTCCTCACAAAGGTAGCTGTACAAGTACACACACACACACACACACACACACACATGCACACGTTCTTAGTCAAGGTCAGATCTGGACAAGGGTTCCGTTGTCAAAATATGCTTAAAGACGCACATTAACTTTTGGATCCCGGGGCCAAAAAATTAAATAAAAATAATAAAATCAAACCAAATAAAATAAACGGCCTATAAACAAATTAAAATTACATTAGTAAAACACCATTAGATGTTTTCCTTCCACATGGACTGTAATGTTGGTAGTATATTTGCAACATATACAGTATTTGCCAAAGCTAAAACTGCATGATAACAGGACAAGAAAAAACTAATTTATAATGTAATAAAAATCTATTTTTAACAAGAAATGTGATTATATTAGCACATTACTTAAATTTTTGCAGAATTTCTCTTCACAAACTAAGAAAAAAAATTAAATTAAATAAGATATATATGTTACTATTTACCAAGCTAAAAATCGTTGAATTACTATAAAATGTTGTGTATCTGCAATGTCTTTTGTTACTTTTTATTTATTGACTCAATTAATCCATACATGTACTTCAGCTTTTTGTTTTAACTGAAATTAAATTGTATTTTTTTATGCAAAACCTCTGAGAAAAAAAAATGGCATAGTAATATATGTATGCTAGAGTGTTTTATGATCAGCTGTAACATCAGGAGCAAACCAAACAATAACGCAGAGATGTAGATGATCACTCACTCAGCGTAGTCCCGCTTGCAGTAAAGTTTGCGGTCCCGCAGAAAGCAGGAGTTCCTGAGCGCGTCCCCGCACGCGGCGCACCGCACACACTCCTCGTGCCAGAGGCCGTCAGTGACTCTGAGCAGGAACCGATCTGTGATCAGCCGGTGGCATCCGGCGCACACTGCCCTCTGATCCATATCTGCAACGATGATGGGCAAATCCTTTAATTAGGACGCTTTACCAATCAGCAGGACGCAGCTGAAACACACTGAGGGCTAATAAGGCTGAGCAAACTTTGATAAAACGGTAAAATGCGAGTTTACTTCGTTATAATGGGAGGAAAAAAGTGGTTAAATAGGCAGTTTGTTTATTAAAAAGTGGGTATTATATAGCTATGTTGAGACATCAATTATTTTTAATCGATTTTGATCGTAATCTAAATTACCCAAAGTTCGTTTGATGACCATGTGCCAAAAATAGAGCTAAAAATCAAACACCACAAGTTAAATTCATGCTAAAAAATATATTTTTTAAGTCTAAATATAAAGCTTTATTAATATAATCATGTCATCAAGTTTTACCCACCTAATGCAGCTCGACCCCCCATTGCAATCCTAATATATGTTTTATGTTTTTATCAGCGTTAATTGAAGGAAAATTAACATTTTCAATTCAGTAATGCGAGTTGAAGAAGTCCATACCTGTAAAGTGCGGGCGTCCAGACGGTACAAAAGTGTTTTCAGTTTGTTCTCAGTCAGTCAGAGCATCTCCGGAGCTCAAAGCCCCGCTGCTGCAACTTGCTGCTCGGTCAGAGAAGAGAGAAGAGAAGAGAAGAAGAGAGAGAGAAGAGAGCAGCGCATCAAAGTTTCTCCTCAGAGCTCCAGACGACCTTTCTGAGTCCTCCGGTTATCGACTATTTAGGCTTTCTATCAATTATCCTATTAGGAGTGAACGGGAAGGAGAGAGAGAGAGAGAGAGAGAGAGAGAGAGAGAGAGAGAGAGAGAGAGAGAGAGAGAGACTTCCTCCATGTGCAGGTGCCGGTTACCTCTCCCCCCTCCCTCTTTCTCTCTCTCTCTCTTTATGTCTCTCTGTCTCTCTCTCCACACTGGATGGCACAAAGTTACCAGAGACGCACATGAAAGGTTTGTTTTTCATTAGAAAGCCATTAAAATAATGCATAAAGTGCTGAGGAAGTAAAGTGCAGGTTGAAAGGTCATACTTTTAAAAGATTCATTGTAGAGCTGCAACAATAAATTCGATCAGTTGTCAACTTTTAAATGAAACTCCAACTATTTTGATAATCGATTAATCGTTAATACTAATATCGGTGAAGAATTTCTTCCGGGGGGGGCGAATAGAACTTTCTTATTATGAGATTTCCTATGACAATAACGTGTAATACCTAGACCTACCAGGATAAGTATACATACTGTATATAGGGTGAACATTACTTTTGACTAGAGCTGCAACGATTAATCGATTGGTTGTCAACTATTAAATTAATCGTCAACTATTTTGATAGTCGAAAATTTGAGTAATTTTATTAAAAAAAGAGTAAAAATTCTCTGATTCCAGCTTCCTAAATGCGAATATTTTCTGGTTTCTTTACTCCTCTATGACAATTAATTGAATATCTCTGAGTTGTGGACAAACAAGACATTTGAGGACGTCATTTTGGACATTTTCCACCATTTTCCGACATTTTATAGACCAAACAACTAATCGAATAATCGAGAAAATAATCGACAGATTAATCGACAATGAAAATAATCATTAGTTGCAGCCGTAATACATGGTATTTCAAGATTGCTCATTGTTGCATGATAGATAGATAGATAGATAGATAGATAGATAGATAGATAGATAGATAGATAGATAGATACTTACGAACAGGGTGGTCAATGAAGATGCCAAAGGTGGAGATAGTACTAATAAAACAAGTATATCTACAAAAGTAAACCATAAACCTCTTTATCTATTGTCAATTGGATTTTACACCAATGCATTTTACAGTGTGTTTATGTTCTTGTTATGAAGACTTGCTTTCTCAAAAGCTCAGATATGTTTACATTAGAAAGTTAACAAGTGAAAAAAACTAGGACTATGTTCCTATATGAGTGCTGGACTGATCATTTATTAATAAATAATGAACAATCTAATCTAATCTTGAGGCCAATACAATATTTTTTTCAAATGATCATTAGTCTTTAATATATGTGTAAATGCATATCTTTCCCACACATTTTGAGCAACAATTTTCTATAATACTTCTAACATATCTTTGAGCATTTCTATACAGTACTGCTATGTCTTGTTACTTATCAGCCAAAATATACACTGATACCGATGTATCTGTGATAAATGATGACAAGCCAATGTATCGGCCTGGATGATTTATCGGTCTGGCACCACTATATTCCACATTTTGTTTTTTCGTTCTGTTTACATTTACATTCCCATATGACACCTTCACACCAGCAGTCTTTACATCATGAGGAGTAAAGGCGTTTCTGAAGCAGAGGCCCTGATGTTGAGGCCTGTAACTGTGACAGACTTGAACCATGAGGAGGAGGAGGAGGAGGAGGAGGAGGAGGAGGAGGAGGAGGAGGAGGAGGAGGAGGAGGAGGAGGAGGAGGAGGAGGAGGAAGATACAGGAATATCAAACATGCTATGAATGAAGCAGCATCTGTGTTGTGGTGTTTCCACTCTGAGGACGCCACCTGGTGGCCAACGACTGGAAGTGTAAAGAAGAGACAACAGTTGGCTGCTTTTGTCTGGAAAATAATAAAACAAAGATGTAAGCAGATCACTCAAACATGATGAGAAAATTGATATTCTGTCAACAGATTATATATTTTTTGCTCTTTTTCTACTTGTGATTCAGTAATGTTTTTATGATATTGTCAGGATGATTTCAGGTAATTGTTTAAGTTATATCTGATTGACACTGTGGTATGATATTTAGGTTGTAGGCCTCCATAATATCATTGGGGTGGTTGTGTATGAGTGGTATATATGATAAATATTGAGTTAATTGTTATTAAGGGGATATGTAGCCTTATATTTATTTATGTTGTTAATGAGAAGTTTGCTATATGTTTATTGTTAATTTTTTTGCCATTCCATTTTTTTTTAACTTATCTGTTACATGTTCAAAATAAATGAAATAAATCTAAATGATGTATTAAACATTTTTGCTGCCATTGATCAAGATATATAGCATCCTATCTTAAAAGGCAACTTCTGTAGTTTTCAACCTAGACCCTATTTTCCCATGTTTTTGTGACTAATAGGGACAAGTATTTTTTAAATTGGTCCAGTATTGAGGGTTAACGCCGTAGCGGCAGTGTCAATATTCACTAAAAGTGCTTGTTTTTGCCACTAGCTCAGATTGTTTTCACATATAGTCTTTTTTAAACGAACCAAACTCAGTTCTCTTAAAAAGTGGACCAAAAAAGTGGACCAATAGAAAAAGGACTCAGTTCTTTTTCGCTCTCTAATATCTATTTTATATTGCTGTGAAAACATCTTCAAAACAACTGTATTTATTCAAGTTTCTTGCCAAAAACTTCATTTTACAAGATTATATTTGGACACATCATGATAAAATAATTGTAATTTTCGTCCAGTACTAATTTTTACTGAATAGCTTGAACACAACGCATAATGCCACTCAACAGAACTCCTCCTGCCAATTTCAACACAGATTTGTTGGAGGGCGTGTGAAAACACCCTAAGTGTCTGACAACATGATGGAAAGGACCCTACAGAGACATAAAACATTTTTCTTTACCTTTCGCTTGATCCTGTCTGTTTGTTATTGTGTCCGAGTCCCACAAGTATCGTTGTGAAATCTGAATATCGGGCAGCAACAGGTCCACTCTTCACAGCATTCCTCACCTGTGGACCTGGAGGGTCACAGCACCCACAGGAACACCACCAGCTCCGCAGCCTCGCAGCAGCTCGTTCACCCTCAAGTAAATACGGACGGCCATCGAATTCAAAGACCTCGTCCACATTGTCGAAATCCTCTAAATATTCAGCCATGACACTGAAAATCTTTTAGATAACTCTAAGCTACACTTTCTGTTCTCCAACACAACAAACTTTGCCTGGCTGGCACTGGCGTTTCCGACATGGACGTATTCCACTATTCCACCGTTGCTTCCGGCAATACCTCACCTCGCGATATTTCAGAACGATACTTCTCCTTGAGCGAGACTCGGACCAAAATGGTTGTATCTTGAAGGTAACCCGCAAATTGCGAAAACGTGCAAAAAGGTGCAAAAATTCCCGCGAGACTTTGCCCAAACGACCTATCCTAAACTTAATTATTCCAGGTCTATCATAGATATATATACGAGGTCAATGCCTATTTGCGTGTTACCCTCTAGACATGACCTTCCAAAATACCGACATTAGAAGTTCCCTTGTGTTGTTTTAGAGCCACATAATAAAAATCAGTTTCAGATTATCAAGGATAAAAGTAAAAGATAATTTGGGTTTTAAAGGCAGCTATATACAAAATATCAATCAATTATTTAATATTTGCTCTGGCTTCAAATATCCCTTTAGCTGTAACTGTGATGCATTTTTATAACATTAAGTAAAAAAATAAATTAAAAAAAAGACAAACAACACATTTCAGTTCAATTTTTAAATAACTTTATTCTGTAAGAATTCTCAGTTGTGTTTTAAGAAATGCATGGATGGTTTCTGTTTTTTATACAATTCCTCTTTGAATAAAATATGATTCCTTTTCAAATTGCATTGGGTTGCTTTTAAAACGGACACCTGAAATTATCTATTTACAAAAGAAATCTGTTAACAATTCTATTAGAATTCATTTTGACAGTGTACTCGATCCTCCGTCTCAAGACTCAACCCTCCCCACAACCTCAAAATACTTTTTTTAATATTTTAATTACAATGTTTTGCTTGGTACAAAATATGCTGTTTTACAATTTGAATCAAGTCTTTTTTTAATTCCGTCTTCATATCGCTGACAATGTGGGAGTATGTACAGGGGGAAGGGGGGGACTGGTGTCATGTGATCTGATGCGGCGCCTCCAGCATCTCCATCAGGAAGGTGTCGATGGGCGTGTCCCCGATCAGCTTGAAGAAGAACAGATGCTCCAGACACTTGAGGCCGATGGAGCGCAGGGCGGGCAGGCGGAGCAGCAGCTTGGCGAACCTGCAGAAAGTAGAAGACACAGACTGTAGTGATCAGCGTTTTCTGTTATGTAGAAAATCATTAATACATTTACCATTCAAAATCTATAAAATTGCATCCCATTTAATAAGATACTAATATTTTGTTATCAAAACACATTTTTTGTCTTATATTTACACTATATAAGACTACATACAAAGGTTTTGATTGCATTGGAAATATTACACTACCACATTTATCTTACAACCATAGTTAGTAGTTACTTTGTTGATCAAGATTTATGCAAACCATTCAAAAGCACATAAAATATGATGCACTGGTCTTTCAGTTAAAAATCCTGCAAACATTTGAATACATCTGTAGTTTAACAATGACTACTTTTACTGATGATGTTTTATTTACTACTGCTAATGGTTTAAATTTTTAAGTGAAATTTTGAATTTTCATTTATTTTTTTCATTGCATTATATATACATCTACTTAAAATGAATTAATCCAATGGGATAATATTTAATGTATTTCTTCTTCTTTTTTTTAATGCTGTCAATTACAATTTCTTTTTACTTTTTATTTATTGACTCAGTTAAACCATACATGTGCTCTGTTCTCCAAGATACAAAATAAGATACAAAATCACTTCATCATACGATATCAATGACTAAGACAAAGAACATGCCATAACATAATCATAAATCCAAAAGCTATATTTTAATGTGAGGGGAAAGTAAAAAAAAAAAGAAGAAAATAAAAATAGTTAAAAAAATAAAATATAGAAAATAAAATAAAAGCAAGGAGATAGGGCCAAACAAATAATAATAATAATAATAATAATTATATATAATTATAATAATAATCGTAACTGTCCACAGCTGAAGTAAATTGACAGTGTAGGCTTTTATTTCACATCATCTGTTGATCTTATTTAGCTCCCAACAGTAAATTAAAATAATCAATTGCCTCTATCCTTTTAAATCTAATGCTGTAGCAAGTGTTTAAGAGCTGTGCCAGTAATGTAAAGTAATCTGCAATCTTCATTGCAACGTACAAGCCAAAGCAGCAATTAAATAATGGTGTTTGATATTGATTGATGCTGTAATGTACAGTGTGTCTCCTACCTGCCAGGCTGGTCTGGGTATTTCTGTTTCGTGTACGACTCCAACGAGGCGTAAACTTTTTCCCTCAGCCCTTCGACCTCTGGCGGGTTTGAAAGACCTTTTGCATCTGAAACCAAAACATACTCACAGTCAGGCAGAACGTTACACTAATAAAACATTAAATCCACAATATTTCAAAGTGTCTTTACTGGTAAAAATACAATGGTTCACAGTGAAGTCCAGTATGTCAAATACATATAAATCCATTTTGCATCATAATCTACCTTATTTAGCAGACATAGAGGGCAATTTAAAATGCAGATAAACTTCTCATCCAAGGTGTTTTAGCATGTTGTCTAAAAGTAAAGAGTGAGTGGAGGCCGAGCTGACCTGGGTTGAAGAGGACGATGGCTCGCAGGCAGCCGAGTTCCGTCTTATCCATCTGCATATCTTTCATTTTGGATACCAACTCTGTCAGGACTCTGCAGGAGATCAAATCAATAACATTAGAGAGTTTTGACAATGAAGGTTAATGAAGCAAAAAAAAACAAAATACATACAGTAAGTTGCCCCCATTTCTCCACAAAAACTAAGACAACAGTAGCCTACACAAGCATTTGGTAAAAGTTTTCCTCCCTCAGACCACAAAATGACAGTAATATATCTGCAGTGGTTTGATAGGGTTGTTGATTGATACCAACCCCTCTGACTGGCAACATCACAAGACTTTTCAGATATAAAAGCAAATAATAACAAACAATATTTCTCTTTTGTGATTTAAAGAAAAATGAGACTACTCTGTGACCAGCAGGAGGAAGCTGTAGCTGATGGTTGTTGCTGTGTAAACCAAATTGTTATAAAAGACAATACAGTAACTCATTAGGGGTCACTAAAGCTTCACAGGGGGTCGTGAGGCCCTTTTGATTTTAAGGGGTGTAAGGAAACTTTTAAAAAAACATAGAGTTGGCCTATATCTCAGCGTTTCATTCATTTCTGTGAAGAAAACTAAATTAAATTGTTATTTTTAAAGTTTGGATTACTATTTAAGATATAAACTTAAAAATTAGTAAAAAAGTAGTCAGTTAAAACATCCAAAGAGCTAATAGAACAATGGGCAAGTGTCGGGGAGAAGAAAACACTGAATATGTAAAAAAAAAAGAAGCCTATTAAGTATGTATGATTGTTAAAAAAAAAAAAATACAAAATACAGACAGAGAACTGTATAAAAAATAACAGGAAATCTCATCTCTGATGAGGAAATATCTGCTCAAAATTCATCCAAATCACTAATTTTACACAAACTTCCTGCAGTTATTGCGTTCACTATTTGGGTTAATTGTACAGTTGATCAGTTGTTCTGTACTGTTATTGTTATGCATTGAATGTCATATGAAATATCCATAAAAATATGTCTTTTAGACATGGGGTCGTAAGTTTACTTAATGATAGAAAAGTGGTCCCTTTCGGAAAAAGTTTGGGAACCACAGTAACTCTTGCCTTATCTTTGAACACTGCCTACCTATCAAAGATGGAGCCCACTCCGGCACTGTGGGCGCTGTTTCTGTGGACATGGAGGCCCGTCGCCAACAGGATGCCGTCTTTTACCGTGACTGAGCGATGCGAGAAGGAGGCGATAAGAAGCTCGTTCCAGCCTGGATACAAAAAAACAAACAAACATCCTTTTATCTCTCAACTTTAAGTCAAGTTTGTGTAACTGATACATGACATCATTTGTGTGATTTCTCAGTCTTATTATGTATTATATAATGATTCTTATTAGGTCTGCTGTGTGGCTTCTCGACTTCCTCCTTCAGGCCTGTGTGTGAAATGTCTCACCAGCAGAGGTCAGCGCTGGTGTGGCTGCAAACCGCACTGCTGGGACTTGGCAAATAGTCCAGTTATATTTGGTTTCACTGCTCCATTAAACTAGATGGCAAAAATGTATTGAGCAAATGTAAAAGACTCAAATAGACTGGCTGCCTGGGGATGAATAACTACACTGCAGGAAATACTACACCACTATGAGGACAATGAAAGGCCTGTTTACTGTTGTAGGGAAGTGTATGTGTGTAGGTTTTTCTTTGTTTTGCATTAATGCTGTGCATCCCCTCCATATATAGGCTATATATGTCTGTTGCATGCATGGGATTGTGCGTGTGTGTCTACCTGCTCGTAGTAGGATGACCTGGTCATCGAGGGGGAGTTCGGAGAAGTGCGGGATCCTTTTGGCCCACTCCACCAAGGTGAAGAGCTGCTTGTCTGCTGCTTGGCAGATATTAGTGACGGGGTCGTTGGTCTGGAAGAATGCAAAAACAAAACAGTCAATAACTGTGCTGGTGAGGCTCCTTCAGTGACATCTAAACGTGTCCGACAGCGATCAGTGAGGAGGTGCAGCTGTGGCTATTTCTGGGTCATCAATTTCCTCTCAAGACTTGTGAAAGATTTAACCCTAAGGGACAATGAGGAGCACTTCTGTTCTGGAAACTACTCAGAAACCCCCTTATTGTCAATCTACCTAGGAAAGCCATCCATCCTCTGAATGCCCTAGGTCTCTAGTTTGTGGTTGTAAAGTTTCATGAGGCTGTGATTATCCTAGAAGTCACCACAGGTAATTTTATACAGTGAGGTCAAGTTTAAAAAAATGGTCTCACTACAATGAAATGGCTACTATGGGGACTAACATCATCCCACATGAATACAGTTGGGCTCATTGGATCCACAAGAGTCTCAGCTTTACAGTGATACCTGAGTAATGTAATTCCTGTTAGTCCCTAAAAGACTGTTTAGGGACCCCAGTATGCAGAAATATTCAAACACACCATTTAGAAAAGGCGAAAATAACATATTTATACTGCATTAAAAAACTGCATGTTTTTTGCCCCAAACTGCATGTGATTATCATAAAGTGGGCATGTCTGTAAAGGGGAGACTCGTGGGTACCCATAAAACCCATTTTTATTCACATATCTTGAGGTCAGAGGTCAAGGGACCCCTATGAAAATTGCCATGCCATTTCTGCCCTCGCCAAAACGTAGCCTAACTTTGGAGCGTTATTAGCCTCCTTCCCAACATGCTAGTATGACATGGTTGGTACCAATGTATTCCTGAGGTTTTCTAGTTTCTAGTATGATACCAGTACCTTCACTCTACCTCTGTGTCTACTTCACTGATCATTTACTGACATCTGACCTTTACATGATTCCAAAGCCAAATACTGTATGGTAAAAAAAAGCAAAAACAGACAGACTTTAGAGCAGCTGTCAGTAGCTTGATTCAATTACTGAGTAACACAATAGACTGGATTTAGTCCCTTGTGTTGTTTATCTTTGAGTAGCTTACTAATCAAAAAACATTTGAATCCAGCAATTATTGGATCTACCACATCAGTTTTTGGAGAACTGTTTTGACTTGGACTGATCATATTCCTTCATTCAGCTTCGCAATAGCAAAGAGCTTATTAACTCAGCTGGGTGCATATTCTTTGACCACCACTGATCAGGCCAACGTAATAATAAATAGCAGCACATTTTTACCATACAGTGGTTCCTCCATCTGTTACTGTCGGTACCACCTCAGCCTCATGATAAAAACAGATTAATAATTGAGCTCAGAGTCTGTGGTTCATACTGAGTTGCTGGGGCTGCCTTCGCTGTACGTCTCTGTTTTGGGCTCCACCGCCAGCTCAGCGTCCAGGATCTTGTCCACAGGCATTTCCTCATTGAAGCTGCTGGTAGATTCCACCTCGCTCTCCCCTCGCTCCCTTCCACGCTGCCGCTCTTCCTGCACCGCTGCACACACACACAAACACATATATATTTCAGGTCAAACACCCCATGATTATTGCCATCAGCAAAACCATAATATATCACTAATGTTAACTCTGAACTGGAGAATATTAAAAGAGACTCTCTGTTCTACAGTTAGACTATACGAAGACTCAAGGTGCATCCTCTGAACCCAGAAAATTCCCATAACAATGTCCTGAAGCCCCAGATGATAGTATCAAAAAGCTATTTTTTTCCCCAAAACCTAAAGATATTAAATGTATTATCACATAGGACAAAGAAAAGCAACGGATGTTTGGCATTTTGCTTGAAAAATGAATTAGCAAAATATCAAAACTCTTTTTCAGTTGATCGAATAATCGTTTGTAAATTAATTGTTTCAGCTCGAAACTGAATATTTTCCTTAAAGGTACTACATGCGAGATTGGGAGCATTTCTATTGCCTCCGCACGGCTCTCAACATGGCGACAGCTGAGACGGCAGCTCGTAGCTAACAGTGAAAACAACAGCATTAGTGCTGACAGAGCTAACAGTGTTAACCTGGGGGGGGGGGGAGGGGAACCGGAGGGTGGGTGCTATGCTTCCTTGACGATGCCGTCGGTCAGGACGGCGTTATCAGCTGTAACTGTTGTTATGAGAGCAGTGCCAGTTGGGCACACTCACATGCATAAACATGCACTAACAGCATGCACGGTAGGGATGTGCCGTTGAGGAAATTTTCCCACCGGTTAACAAACTTGTGACAACATCGGTGTTACCGAATACTCCGGACATTTTATAAGAAAAGATGACGCTCAATATGTGTAGAGCGCTTACTTTGATCTTT
The DNA here is from genome assembly GCA_916701645.2 of Sebastolobus alascanus. Taxonomy (NCBI): domain Eukaryota; kingdom Metazoa; phylum Chordata; class Actinopteri; order Perciformes; family Sebastidae; genus Sebastolobus; species Sebastolobus alascanus. The sequence goes on from CAKAOJ020000508.1 coordinate 70,901, forward strand.
AACATCAGGTGGTTGTGTGTCTGGCCTCTCCGGTCCAGCTTTCGCTGCAGGGCTGAAGGTTTTCCACCCGGCGCGGCTCCACCGTGCACAACGGCTGTGACCGCTTCGTCCTCCGCTCTGCGACTGCCTGATTAACGTTATGGTTCCTTTATAGGTTTAAATCCGAAATATTGCCAAAATAGGCACTTTTGCTTTTCACTTTGACACCAAATCCTCCGCCATCGTCTTGTCTGTCGACTCTCTCTCGTCCCTTGTGTGTGAAATCTGACTCCTGCTGCTCTGTGCTGAGACTCCGTACGGAGCAGACACTTTCACTCTCTGTTTGTAGTGTCCGTCGTCCGACTACGTATTGATAACATGGCGCTGATACGCGAAAATGGTGGGGGCGGTGGGCAAGTAATGTGATCGGTGTCGGTAACACCGACAACAGCGGCAAGCCTAATGCACGGCTCTCCCTGCGATGTCAACAAAGCAAGGAGAAGCTCCGCTTACAACAAACACAGAGGGAGTGTGGCTCGGGAAGACATTACTGTCTCTTTTGTTACATAGCAAATAGTTGTTTGCTGCTAAATTAATGCTCTGGATATCGTATAGAGATCCTTTAAATGTCCCCTTTAGCAGCTTCAAAGCAGTTTCACTGATTGTTGATCATTTCAGTTTCTGCTTATTCCAGCTCTTCACTGAAATTACAGCGTTCTTACAGTAAATAGAGTGAAATATTCAAGTCCAAAATGCCATTTTGTTCTGACTGCACCATAACATCAAAGATGTATTTAAAGATGTGATCGTGTTACAAATACTGTATTTCCACGGAGCCTGACATGTTTAATATTTTTGGATTCTTTGGGATCTTGACGAGAATTTAAAATGAATTTCTGCAGGGTTGAACAATGCTTATCTCCCCTCAACATGCATTTGTAATGATGTAAATAATAAAGATCAGGAACACAAGCCTACAGCTCATGCCCAGACCGATCCTTAAGCATATCACACCTGCACACACACCTTCTCTCTTCATGCCCATGGCCAGGCACTTCTGGTAGCGACAGTACTGGCAGCGGTTTCGCTGGCGCTTATCGATCAGGCACTCCTTGCAGTCTCGACACGTGTAGGTGAGGTCTTTACGGACGGTCCTCTTGAAGAAGCCTTTGCATCCCTCGCAGCTGTACACGCCGTAGTGCTTTCCTGTTGAAGACACAGTCCACAACATCAGCACTGCTTTGACCCAACAACACGCCTCTATCTCCCAGTGCATAAAAGGTTAACATGCAGATTGTAAACCTGAATTTGGGTACATCTTTGGAATCACAATTGAAAGCATGTTTCCCTCCAGTCCACAATGACAAACCCTTTGTAAATACAACAAAACTAGAAAGATCTTAGCAACAGCGAAAATGCAAGGCAAGGCAGCTTTTATAGCACAAACAAAGCTATAAAAAACAGAATAAAATCAACTAAGATAAGATCAGACATAAAAACAGAAATAAAGTGAAATAAAATAGATAAAATAAAATACGTAGAATAGACCAGAATACAGTTAGAGTGCAGCTGTGATAATAAACATCATTGTCGTGTATAATTTGACCTAGAGGGAGCATGTTCAGGTTAAATAATAGCAAAACTAGGCAGATTCCACTGCCTGTGATCCGCTCAGATTTATGATCACCAGTGGCAACAACAAAGCTCCTGCCTTCGAGATGATCTGAACCAACCTGAGGACTGTACCAGATTATCCCACACACACACACACACACACAGTAGCCTATCAACGGATCAAGCAGCACCAAAAACTGATGCTTTACCTGAATCAGTCATTTAACACTTTAATCAGTGCTGTGATGAGGTCTGTAGGTGTCCAGGTTGCCTTTCTTTAGAAGTGGCATTACAACTACGGTTGTCAGTGATTTTGGAAAAATGCCTGATAGGAGTGAGCCATTGACAATTTTCCACACATCCATTTCCGAGCAACTTTAAACATTTTTGAAGAGGTTGGTTGGCAGGGTGTCGTAACAGCAGGTGGATGAATTAAGATGACTTTCAGTAATGATAGCATTGAATGTTGACAGTCCGACACCATTGTTTCTGTGCAGTTGCAGCAGTGGTCTGGTTCCATTGTTGGACATGGAGGAATTTATTTACCTTGCACGGCAGCTGGATTATCGCGATATCACAAGATCACAGGAGAATTATGGGATCACATATCACGCGAAAATCCATCTTGTCAGTATTCAAGTAATGCATTTGTGGCCGGCGAGCCAGTGACCGGACCAATCAGCGTCCTGTGAGGAGCTACTAGCAGCTACAGGCGTGGCTTAAGGCTGGCCCACACTAAAAGATTTTTCAAATCTTAACAGATGTTGAAAATGTGAGAGAGGCCACACATATCGACATGTTATGTTAAATTTAACAGTTTTGTTCCTATAATATGTGGGGAGCAACGATTTGGCACATCACATATCACACACTAACAGATTCCCGACTCAAAAGAACTGAAATCTCGCAAAATCTCTCGCGATCAAATGTGACTTTAGTGCAAACAAACATGGCGGACGACGGGCAGGAAGAATTAGCAATGATAGGTTTTGCACTCCTTTGTACTGAAAATTGGAGACAGTTTGAGAAACATGTTTAATATTTACGATTTGAAAGCAGTGCGGATGGACTTCCGAGCAAATCAGGGGATGTAAAAACACTCTTAAAATACCTCACACCACAGGAATATCTGGAAAGATAATCTTTAGAACCATCAAAAAATCGGGGCTTTGCTGACGATCGTCGGTAGGGGGGAATCGGGCCAAAAATCTGCTTGATTATTGTGTAGTGTGTACCCGGCATTAGGTGTGTGAGACAACACAGAGAGGCAACTGTTTACAATAATGGCAGCTCCTGAAGAGGTTAGTGTAGATGCTGCAATAGCATCAGTTATATCAGAACTGGAGAGTATTTCTTCATTGAAAAAGAGCAAAGAACGGCACTGAAGGCTTTTCTCGATGGAAAAGATGTGTTGGCTCTTCTTCCGACTGGCTTCGGTAAGAGTTTCATTGAGGTGGTTCATCCAATCACCTGCCAAGTATTTTTTGAAAGTGCCTGCCTTTTTCCAATATCCAATGACGGCTTCTCAGATGGTTCTGTGCAACAAACCATCTGGCGGGTCAGGTTAGGAATTTATAGCCAGTCTGATACTTTCAATTTTTTCTCCAAAAAAAGTTACCATCTCTTCATACTTCTTTGGAGATAGGAAGTCAGGGGCTAACTAACCGTGTTGGGGGGATTGTTAGCTTCTCAGCAGTGGTAAACAATACACAATATTCCTGCTGATGTTAGAGAAAAAGGCTTGTCTAGCCTAATTTATTTCAGAATAGTGAATAAATAGCCTTGTAGTGAATCTGAGGATTATTTTTTTCTCCATTTGCGCTCAGATTTCCTGCATTCCGTTTTCTGACTTGAGCTGCGGTGTTCCTCCACACTGCTTTCTGGTTTCAGGTGCAACAACTTTCAAAGTTTCACAGTGGAAATTATCAAAGAGCAAAACCTACATCGCACTAATAAACCTGACAAAACGCCTGACAAGTAGCCTTGAAATCAATCTGTCTTTGTTATCTTCTCTTCAGTTATCTGGGTGGCGATGTTTGTTGTGGGTGGGAGTGTACAGTAAATGTGTTTGCCCATCCCTCTCCCCCCTCCTCACACGCCAACATTACCTGAGGAGCGGTCTCCGCATATGGAGCAGATGTGCTTTGACATTCCCCCGGGGCTCGTACACTGGTAGTTGATGTTTCCCAGGTTCTGCAGGCCCGGCGGAGGCTTGATGTCCTCCGAGCTGCTAACACTGTTCATAGAGTTCATCTGAGGATGACAGGAAGAGATAACAGAGACAAAGAGTTGAAGCCGAGGTGGCCAGAAGTGAACTAAACGGAGCAGAGAGGAAGTAAGAGTGAAAAGTAGTTGGGTCGTCTCATGACACGCTCCCCCTTCCTCTATTTTCTCATTTTGTCTTCCGCTCACCCATATTACTTTTTCTCCTCCCCACCCACACTTTATTGTGAAAGTGCACAGGGTGGGATCACATGCTCAGTTAGTGGGTGGTGCTCAGGCTTCTGTCTGAGACTTCTGTCTGAGGCTCGTCATACAGGTTTTTTTAGTGTTTGTTGACAGGGAGAGGCGTGACGTGTGCAGAAAGTGCAGTTCTCAGACACAAACAGCAGAGGGCGCTCGTGTGCAGGGTCTTCTAATATTGAAATATGTTGTTAAGACATTGAGACTTCTGATCAAGACACAATTTGTTTTACCAGGCCAAATATTTCAAATATATTTTCATTTATCATCAGCTTCTTATAACAGCGTCCCAGGTGGGTCCACCACAGGGGAGACACCACAGGTGAATAGGGTAAAAATGTTTAACTAATAGATGGCACCATGAAACGTCCCCAGTTGATTACTCACATTAAGGCAATAATCTATTGTATTACAAGTTTTCTGAAATGTTATGTTTAAATATGCAAATGAGGCATTATCTTATTGAATATGTGCTAATTTTCATACATTTCCAGAACAGAAATCTGAACATTGGATAAAGCCAGGTTCAATGTTTCAATTTGCTGACATATTAGAGTCAAAGCTTTTTACAGAGGGAATTTTTTATATCTCTTTTTATCACTCTATAAATAAGAAAATACCATAGAAAAATAACCATTTTCACCATGTGTTTAGGAATAAAATGGTGTATAAATCAGGCTATGAATGACATATGAACAAACCGCTCTGTAAATAACCTTCAGAATATAGATAGGAATGAAACTGGAAAGTTTGGTGGATGTAAGTGCTACTGAAGTGGAGATTTCTGGCTCAGAGACAAATGGAGTAAAATAAACACCTAATTCTGGATATTTCCTTTCCACTAGTCTGAAAGAAGACATGTTATGGAAGCAAAATAGCCCAAAATCTCAAAATTGATTAGTGCATGAAAAAAATGTTTTGCCTGTTGTCTCTTGCCTTAATTAAAGTGACATGAAACATTAAAACATCTGATATGTGACCTAAAGGAATCCCATGAACCTTGTATAAATGAGGGGTGGAACGTGTTCGGGTACGAGCAACAAGTCCAGCTTCCTTTGACTCCTACATATCTCTCTTCTGCTCTTATCATCCTCGCGTCCTTTGACCCTCTCCCGCTGACGAGCGCCAGGTGGGATGCATATTTGTGCTGCGCATTTTTGTTTGTTTAGTTGCAAACATCTGCACTCCGAGTGGAAACAACAAGCCTGACCTACACATGCCCCCCCCCCCTGTCCTATATATTTGATGCTGCGTTGCATATAGGACATCCTTCCCACAGTCACCTCAGGCTCTTCCTATCACTTATTTACAATGTGCACTCTCTTCTGAATATCCTCTAATGGCAGCCTGTGACCTTACAGCAGAGGACAGTATACAAGAGATGTTTCTTTTCTATCTCTCAGTTTTCCTTGAGCTCACTAGTTCTCTACACCACCACCACCACCGCCACCACCACCACCACCACCACCACCACCACCACCACCACCACCACCCTCTCCCGCTGCAGATGCCCCAAAGGCAGGTAGTCGCACTCAAATGAGCATTGAGTCCCCTGTATACTTGCTTACGTGAGTCAATAGTGAGCAGCTATTCCCCTTCAGCGCACAGCATTTACACAAATAAATCATTTTACACGTGTATGGTTTGAAGTCTTGTGTTGCATTCAAACAGTTGTTCAGACATGTCGCTTCGGACTGAGAACATACTTCTGAAGAAAAGTGCTACAAGCGCTGCATATGGATTATTGATGCATCATACATTCTTTATACAACACATGGTATGAAGACCTCACTGCATCGTACATATAGGGTTTACTAGGGCCAGACATGCTTCATGATATTTAACTAAATGTCTTTGGGTTTTGGATTGTTGGTCAGACAAAATTGACAGTTTGGATGTGTCAATGTGGGCTTTGGGAAATTGTAAAGGGCATTTTTTTTTTAACTTTATTTCTAATTTGATTGCCTATTTACCCTTGTTTAAATGTGAAGCACTTGAGCTATATCTCAGGTATTAAAAGTGCTCTAATAATAAATATTATCTATAGTAATGGTATAATAATATTTATTATTTATTTTTGTTAATTATTATTATTGTATATTATTATTATTATTTTATGGACCAAATGATTAATCGATTGATTGAGAAAATAATTACACCGATCATGAATGCAGCCTCCTCCCCCTATGTGTAACTCAAAGCACATGAGTGGAAGCGGCCATTGACGTATATTTCAATACATAATGTTAATGGTATAACATAACTGAATATTGAATCTGAGAGTCTAATGTTTTCTTTTGCTAATGTTATAGGTTTGTTTTCAACAAAATGCAGCAGAAAAATGGTCATATTATCAGTTGAAAAATACAAAACACTTTATTCTTCACTATGTGTCAAACCACTCAATTATATATTTAGATATACCTGCAATTTATATGATCAGAAAATACTGATTCGGCCTTGTGACAACAACACATTTTGTAATAACTCGACAAACAAATAATACATTTTCACTTGATTATGTAATAATCTGCCACATTTTGTAATAAACAGCTGATCGCAATATTTAATACATTTTCCCGCATTTAAATTATTACATATTGTAATGATTATTTCAAAAGGCGGGAGTTGCAATTTTTTTTGAAAATGCAATTATACATGCCTGATGTAATAACCACCCAAAATAGATGTCTTCATCTTGCTGTAGTTTTGGCCAATGAAACATAATCTACTGAACTAAGTATGAATACATTTTGAGTCAGATTCATGATGATGATTCATGCTTGATGCATAAAATAAATGTTGTTATGATGTTATAACGATTTTTATGAATTCAGACATCCATTTTGGTTGGCTGTAATGATCACGGTAAATATGTAATAATATATTTCAACGGGTTTTTTTTCATATTGCGTTCAGACTGTTTATTACAAAATGCGGGTGTTATTACATAATGAAGTGAAAATGTATTACATTTTATGTCTAGTTATGATATAATGTGTTGTTACAGGCCTTTTAAAGTGATAAGAACAAGATGATAGCAGAAAACATGAATATTGTATCACCAGAGTGGATGTACAGCTATAATATTGAATTCGTCGGCCCAGCTCCGCTCGTGAACTTCAGTTCACCCGTGAAAATAGTCCAAGATGTTGCATGACACAATGACCTGATGGCGGCCTGGTCACTGGCTGTTGGCGAGCAGTGAAAAGATGGTTCCACCGTACAATCGTATCAACCCTGGTTGTCCCTAAAGGCACAGATCCATACTGTGATTGAACCAATGTATATCATTGTCTGCTGAGCCCTGCAGCACTGGCCTCCATCCAGCCTCTGCAGCACTGCATGTGTGTGTGCATGTGTGATTCTGTATGTGCGGCCGATGATCAAAGCACTGAGCTTGTGGGTTTCTAGTTTATTCGAGAGACCACTTAAAAAAAGCAGTTCCGTTCGCCCTCTCTCTTGTAGTCTTGTGGTTGTTTCTGTCTGTTATTTATCCAATCTCAAAGATGCAGCGTCACAGCGAAAGGAGCTGTTGTAGGATCATGAACAACTCAGGTATCATAACCAAGATGGATCTATAAATGGAGACTAAAGGCCGGCAGAGAAAAGTGACAAGGGAAGAGAGAGTGTGGTAAAAAAAAAAAAGAGAAATGGTGAGGAAATCCAGATAAAATGGAGGCTGCTCTTTTCCTCCTTCCCCTTTCTCTCAGTAATCCATTAAAGGGCTAATAGACGGACTGCGTCTTAAGTCCCCTCGCATGACAGCAGTAACACAGAACTCAGGGATGACCTTTAGGGGGAGAAAAGTTTAAAGGTCAGTAGAAGGGTAGGGGAGAGAGAGGAAAGCCAAGGTATGCCAGCCAAACACATTGGATATGCCTAACCTCCAACCTCCCGTCTGCTGTCGGAGATTCCAAGAATGAGAGGCACATGACCAACCAAAGAACATGATAGTTTAACGCGCACTAAGCTTGCCAAAAGTAGAAATTTGAAAGAATATGAACCTCTGTTGAGCTTAGGAGGAATGAATAGAAGGTTGGTGTTGAGGACTTGTCTGAAATTTAAACACATGCGCTCTGTTTCAAAGCACCTTGTTTGATGTTTTGCTTTGAAAAGGCATGGCAAAGGAGAGCGGATAAACCGAGAGGGTGAATTACCACATCTTATTACAACTGGAACGCATGCATAATTTAAACATAATCCTATTAATTTTAAGTATAAAGGTATATTTTCTTCTACTACTAAGTTTAAAGTCCCTCTGAAAAAGAAGCCTTTTAACACATACTGTATGTCCATCGCTATCTGATGACCATCAAATCACCCACACGTTTTCTCACCTGTGGACTGCCGAGCGGTCCAAAGTTCATGTTGGGCGTGGACGGCAACGATATAGAGGGCGAGCCCAGAGAAGATGTGATGACGGGGTAGGGCGAGGCCAGGCCGTTCATTGGTGAGCCCAAGGTGGACATGGGGGACGGTAAGGGCCTGGAGGTGCTGATGACTGACGGGTGGCCGACCATGCCACCCATGGGAGGATGGTGGGTGTGGGTCATTGGCCCCGAAGAGTCTGGAGGAGAAGGAAGAAATATGTGTTAAAAACAATGAGGAGACACTAGATAAAAAGATTTATACTGAGTTGATTAGGTACACCTACACAATCAAATGTATCCATTATAACAAATAATATTGCTTAAAGGGGAAATATCATGCTCATTTACAGGTTCATACTTGTATTTTGGGTTTCAACTCGAACATGTTTACATGCTCTAATGTTTAAAAAACACATTATTTTTCTCATACTGTCTGTCTGAATATACCTGTATCCACCCTCTGTCTGAAACGCTCCAGATCCCCAAATTGATGTGCACAATCACTGAAAAAGGGAGTTTTTCATGATTTGTGTAGGATTTGGCGGCATCTAGTGGTGTGGCTGCAGATTGTAATCAACTCAGTACCCCTCCGCTCACTTTCACAACTGCGGTAACATGCGCAAAACCATCCTTATCATAATAGCACTACTTTAAGAGCAACAGAAGTCAGATGAAGGGTTGAACTACTCGGAGAACTACGGTGGCCTTCAGTTAACGAACATACCAAACACTGGCTCTCCCTGGAGCCAGTGTTTGGTATGTTCGTTCTGGGCTACTGTAGAAACATGGCGGCCGACTCCGTGAAGAAGACCCGCTCCCTATGTAGATATAAACGGCTCATTCTAAAGTAATGAAAACACAATCATTCTTATTTCCAGGTGATTATACACTAAAGAAAACATACTTATTAATATTATATTCCATTTCTGCCAATAGATTCCCCTAAATGTTACACACAGTTCCTTTAAAATGCTGGACCACTGGCTGAAAAGAAATGTCAAATATATATATATATACATTTCCACATTTAGTACCATATGAATGGATGAAACAAGCCTGAGAATCTGAGGATATATTGTTGACTAACAGCTCAATACGTCTTTATGCAGTCAGTGTTGTGTAAATATGGCTACAAAGAGTGAAACCCGTCTGATTCTGGTCAGAAGGGTGCTGACTTTGCTTTGCATCCACTGATATAAACTGACAGGCTGGCATTTACATAGATGACCTACTTAGAAAAGCTGTCAGTCAACTGAGTAACAGGGCGTGGTGTTTAAGTTCATGTGATGTAGCTGTGAGGATATTCACCATCAACACATATTACAAATACCAACATACATATAACAGCATGCACATAATACAGTAAGGACCAAAATGTTCTGTACTGCACATAGAAACGCCGCAGGCTGTCCCTGCTTCCTCTGTTACAGATGCAACAAGCAGTTCCTCTCTGGGCGAATGTCGATGACTCAGAGAAATTAATAAAACTGGGTTTATTTGAGCAAAATGTTACTGATGAAGAGTGACATGCCACCGTATGCACATTAAGACTAATCTAATCCGAACGCTCAGATTCAAATTCAGAAGCTTCTGCTTGTGTGTCCGTGCACCATCCCCCCCACCCACCTTTACACACACACACACACACTGATGCACAGTGTGATACTGGGCCCGGTGCCACTGTTCTTAGTTAAATGTCACATTTCTTGTGTGTGTAAATGTAGCATGGCACGCAAAGAACAGCAGCTGTGTTTTGGTTTCTTATAAAGACGAAAACAAAGGTAATCTTTCATCTTTTTCTATCGTAAAGCTCAACAGGGTGCACAGAGATCACGGATTCTTTTGAAAAATCCATTAAAACACCGAATCCACCATCTTAATTAACATTAAAAAAATATACATACCTTTGCAAAGATGATTTTGTATGAGAATTCAATTGGTCAGGGAATATCTTTTCAACAATAATGCAGTCCCTTGCCCCCTTGAAAATCCATTTTGTATTAGCAAAGATTTACAGTTGCCACTCACGGCCCAAGACAAGGGATGCACCGATACGATACTGATCAAATAGCTGAATCGGGTATCGGTGACAATGGGGCCGATCTATTTAATTGAAATCTATGTACTACATCATGCGTCAGCAGCACGACAGTAGACTGCATAACTGAGGGAGCCAACAACAAACATGTTTGGAGGTATTTCATGCTCGCTACGCCAACAAGTTCTACGGCTGCTTGCAATATCTGCAAAGCCAACGTTTCGAGGGATGGCAGTAGCGCTGCAAAATATAACACGACCAACTTAATCAAGCACCTCCAGAAGCATCATGCCAAAGAATTCGATGAATTTTGAAGATTTTTTACCAAGTTGCTGGTGTACGATTTGTTACTTCAATAATTAATAACAATTCAGCAAATTTACAGTATATATATGTATTTACTTTTTACATTTTGTTTTACAAAGTTAGGAAAGTGATGTGATGTTGCCTTACCAAGAAGCAACCTCTGATATATGAAGCCAACGCAGTTCATCGAATGGCCACCTGGCGCTGTCTCCAAAAGCGAGTCAAGCCCCATAGACCTCCATGTTAAAATGCCCAACTTTACAGCAGAAATAAACATGTTTACAGCCTCGTACAAAAAATGGTTTTGGTCTCTGTAGCTACTGTCCCCGTTCATGACAACTGTACGGGGGGGGGGGGGGGGGGGGGGGGGGGGGGGGGGGATTGTCGCTAGCTGCTAGGCTGTCTGCTCTGCTGTGTCACTCGGGGCCGCCTCAGCTCTACCCACAATAAGCCGTGAGTTAGTCTGTGTCGTCACCCACTTTGAGCTTCACAACGACTCTTCAGAAACCTATGGGTGATGTCACGGGGACTATGTGCATATTTTATACAGTCTATTTGCCTTACACATAAAAGAATGATCCCAGTCACTTCCACACAGCGAGGCATACAGCTTATTAATTAAACGCTGGTATCAGATCGGTATCGGCCGATACCCAAAGCCCAGGCAGCGCTATCAGGACTGAAAAAGTTTGATCGGTGCAACCCTGGAAAAGGGAGCTTGTTTTGTTTCACTAATGAGCAAACATATTTGAGAAGTTAATAAAAAGATAAAACTGTAAATAACAACATTTTATTGATCATTCCTCCTGCTCCGAGCTACTTCAATCGCAGCATGAGTTCCCTATTTCTATTGCTCTAAAGACTAGATCTGAATGAGAGACGCTCCAGCTCTGCATGGAAGCTAGATTTAGGAAAAGACCCCAGTGATCTTTCTTTACAACCCATCTGAAGACTCTTACAGGCTGGTTCTATGTAATGATCTCTAATTAAAGGTCTTTATTTGTATCATTACACTTGTCAGTATATGTTGTAGACAGTCTCTATTTAAGACTCCAGATCTTACCCCTGTGGTGATGCAGTCATGTGCTGAGCATTATCAAGACAAACTAGTTTCCCTAGTTTTGACATCTAGTTTAAATACTTTCCCACGTGTCTCAGTTTCTAAGTTTTAACTGGTAAAGAGAATGATCTAACGAAATAAGTCTTCCCTTCCTGCTACTGCTCGGCTAATAGTCATATCATCAGGTGTAGGGTTTTTTAGGGGAGTAAACAGAACTTTCTTGTTATGAGGTTTCCTATGATAATGACGTGTAATGCTTAGACATACCAGGATGAGTACATATAGGGTGAATATTGCTTTTGACTAGAGCTGCAACAATTAGTCGTCAACTGTTCAATTAATTGCCAACTATTATGATAATAGATTAATCAGTTTGAGTAATTTTTTAACCAAAAAAAAGGAAAAATTCTCTGATTCCAGCTTCTTAAATGTGAGTATTTTCTGGTTTCTTTACTCCTCTATGACAGTAAACTGAATATGTTTGGGTTGTGGACATTTGAGGACGTCATCTTGGGCTTTTGGAAACACTGATCGACATTTTTCACCATTTTCTGACACTTTATAAACCAAACAACTAATCGATTAATCAAGTAAATAATCGACAGATTAATCGACAATAGAAAATACGGTACCATAAATTGCAGCCCTACTTTTGACCTCTTATGGCTCCTCTTTTTGTGGTTTGGTTCTTTATTTCGAATTTCACATATCCCGACAGGTTGTCAGTCCTGTTACTGTTATCACTTTTAAACAGTTTTTTCATATGAAATATGCAAATAAGGAACTCATTTGACACTTTGAGAAATACATGGAATAACACAAAAGATCTACTTGCCCACAGGCAGTCGCTGTCACAGGAACGTCTCCTATGTTAATTAAGACGTGTTTCTAGGTGTCTACCTGAGAAATAATTGCTTATGTTTTAACCACAAATAATGTTTGGACTGTGTCTGTCTGAGACTTCAGTTTGCAGTCTTTGTGAAAGTCGAACAAACTTGCTAAATACTTTGCAACAGTTTTGAAATGTTGCTCTGATACTTAACCTCTGGCAGTGATTAAACCCCCATTAGTTTCTTCTCTCTCCACTGGATATGATGACTCTATTTTAAGAAAATGGAAAGTTTGACTAATGCAAGACAGTTGCTTTCAGATTTCAAGGAATTGGGAAACAGGGAGGAATGTCACATTGTCTGCCTGGATGCAGCGCTTTTTTTTTTTACATGACACACTGTAAAACACACAGCTGACCATTCACTCCCTCTCGGTATGCCAAGGAACAGATGTTGTGCAACTTCCTGTTGCGCACTGAGACTATAGCCTCTCCACCCCCTCTCTCATTCGCCCACTTTCTCCAGCCCTCCATGAGTGAACCCTGGCAGGCAAATATGTATTGGGGCCTCCCTCTCTCCCACAAAGCTGACTGGATACAATACATACTGCAGTAAAATACAAGTTAAACTCTCTAAACTGTATGTTGCTGCCTGTAGGTACCTAAATTCTACAATGGTGGGAGTGTATTCCAAGCGTTTCGGAGAGCCGATTCATCTAAATAACGAGCTTATGTAATGGATGCGGACTGTACAGCATGTACTGTGTCTGATTTTGTGCACTGACCCCTCTCTTTATGTGCATGACAAATTCCCTTCGGGGCTCGTAAAGATCTATTCTATTCTAGAAGTGCTGAGTAGGAGATATAGTGACGGGGCTATCGTCCCTCCAGCCAACAATTTGCAGACGTGCTCTCGCAGACATCGAGACCAACGAGTCTTTTGATTGCCCAGGACAGACGTAAAAAGATGACAAGATAAAGGTTGCTACACGGAGAGATCTGAAACAGACAGATTGGTGGGGTCGACGAGCACCATTTTAAACTAAACTCACAACCTGGAGCAGTGTTTCTTATATTCTTGCCTTTTTGTACCGCATAGTGTCTACACTTTCACACTTTCTCATAAGCTTGAAATAAGTACAAACAAGAAAGGCAACAGCCCCAAACCAGAACTCAAAATCAGTCTTTCTAATTAGTAATGCATGCACAAGCTCACACATAATGTCCAGGTGCAGGATTTTGTGATGATCAGAAGGCCAGAATCTGCTCTGGTCCCAAACATGCATTTATTTTGCTGCTAGTAACAAGCAGATCAATAACTTGAAACCATCGCTGAGATAGAGCTGCCCCCTCTTAGTCGATTAGTCGACTAATCGGTTGTTTTAGTCTTGGTCGACTAAGATTTCTTTAGTCGATTAGTCATTTTATGCTTTTTTCATGCTGAATGACTTATTTCCAAGAAACTTATGAGCTCATCATGAGCATATGAATGACACAGTTAGTCGGAAGTCATTTTGAGTGCAACAACAACGCCGTTCTTGCTTTTGGCATGTCATTTGTACGCCATGTCATCTGTATTGACTGCAATGTAAACGCATCCACGTAAATATGCCACGCTCAGAGCTAGTGATGTAAAATAAAAGGGAAGAGTGAACGCATATGGTGGGTGGGAGGAGAGGTGGGCGGGTCCAAAAAATACAGGTCTTTCAACCAAGTGTTGTTATGACGTGATTTCCGTACTTCTGTTACGTTGTTTACATACGTATTTTACTTAGTTTACGTAGTTATTTTCAGCCCGACCATGATGTTTTTCCTAAACCTAACTAAGTGGTTTTGTTGCCTAAACCTAAGTCAGTGTTTTTGTTGCCTAAACCTAAGTCAGTGGTTTTGTTGCCTAAACCTAAGTCAGGTGTTTTGTTGCCTAAACCTAACTGCGGCCGTTACCCTAGTTTTGTTGCCTGGCGTAAAAATGACACACAAAAAGGCTAAAATGTTCTTGTAATGTCGTGTTATTTCCCTTGAGATCGGGTTGGATTAATAGATGAGTAGAACATTCATTGGCAACAATTCAATCATCAATATTCTTTGGTTCCAGCTTTTCAAATGTGAGGATTTGCTGCGTTTCTGCATGATGTTTTTTTTTTTTTTGGCATTTTCAAGCTTTATTCATAGGACAGTGGATAGTGTAGAAAGGGGGAGAGAGAGAGGGGGCGACATGCGGAAATGGCCACAGGTCAGATTCGAACCCGGGCCTACCGCGGGACTCGGCCTTATGGGCGCCCGCACACCAGCTGAGCTAGCGGGGCGCCCTGCATGATGTTTTATAGCACTGTAAATAAAAAATCTCTGGATTTTGCACTGTTGGTTGGACAACAGTCACCTTGACTCTATTATAGGACTCTATTTGAAATCTATTCAGTCTCTGTCTTGGTGAAGTGAAAATCCCCTACAACATGACGTTACAAAACATAACCTGCGTGCTTGAGACAAAACCAAAGATGACTGCATTTCGTTGAGTCTTTGTAGCTGCAGTACACAGGAGAGCACAAAAGCACATGGACAGTCGGCTGGTGGGATGCCTAAAAGGGAATGGCTGGCGAGTTGAGCATGCTTTGTGAGGGGAGTGTGTGGTTGTGTGTGTGTGTGTGTGTGTGTGTGTGTGTGTGTTTGTGGAAGGAGGCCAGCATGTTCAGCGGAGGAAGCATAAATCGGCCCAGAGCGGCTCAAAGGGGCCTATCCTCGGATGACCCGCCTCAACCGGCTGTTCCATCTCTATTCTATGTAAATCAACTCCACACAAAGAAGCCTCTGGAATGTACCGGCCTATCACACGCTGCACAGCAGAGGAAGTACATTAGCAAGCACTGGGAGGTTGTTCATATTAGGCAGCCTAAAAAAATCATAAGACACTCGCAGATTTAGTCCCAGTGCTTTCTGTCAGTCTCTGTTTGAACCTCCATACAGTGCTGCAGCGACGCAAGCATCTATTTGAGAGCAAACAAACAGATGGAGCAGTGAAGGGCACCTTTGACCACTGGCGTTGCAAATCAAAGGTCGCTTGTTGCCAAACTCCTGAACCAAGTTCAAAAAAGCTCCTATCTGCAGCAGACACTGATCATTCTCAGAAATGACTGCACCGAGGGGACGAACGACCTACAAAGGGAAGCACCGGCAACTAACATAAGGCCATTAAACAGTAGCAGACCATCAGAGTTGGATCTGAATCAGGGATGGAAGATTGATGCTAATCATGGGAAATTGTCGCAGTTACTTCAACAGCAATAAATGTAGCACATACTATTGTTGAAATACATCAACATGTGACATTTTCTTTCATGTGTTGGCTCACCCCTGATATGTTTGACCTGATGAATTATAGTACGACCTGTTAAAGATCCTGGACTGAACTGTGGGCTCATTACTTTGTTAGATGTTGTAGCCACGTTGAGTTAAATGTTATAGTTATTAGTTATTTAGTCAGATAGTAATAATGTGGGCAATTTTGCTAAGTTCAGTTTATTGTTCAGTCCTAATATTAAATCATTATAACTACTATATACACAAAATAAACAAGAATTTCTATCATAAAAGTACCTCTACTCTACTGTATTTAAAGTGGCAGTAGGCAGTATATTTTTGGCATCATTGGGCAAAAATTCCATAATAACCTTTCAGCATATTGTAATTTAAGTGTTCTGAGAGAAAACTAGACTTCTGCACCTCCTCATGGCTCTGTTTTCAGGCTTTAAAAAATCTAGCCCTTGACGGGAGACTTTGACCAATCACAGGTCATTTCAGAGAGAGAGATCGTTCCTATATGCTGTGCTCCGGTCATGTGACCGGTACTTGGCGTTCCTTCAAGAGATTTCCAACATGGCTGCTGGGTCACAAACTTCTAATTTTACAGCTAAACAGTAACTCCAAGATGATTCTGAAAACATTTGAGGAGAGAAATAGGCATCACAGTAACAGAATATTGATTCATATTTGATCAGCGCTGCCTAGTTTGACCGTTTGGTCGGAGTTTGCGAGTGATTGACAGCCGGCTCTCATAGACAGCAGTCCTCAGATCAGCTCCCACTGCTTGTTTTCCTCCGGACTGTAAAATCTTTCAGATGCCGTTAGGAGCACCGGAGGACACAGAGGCACATGATGTTTTTCAGGTTACCTGTTTCATGTACTACTTTCACGATATAGCGACCGTTTTATAAAAATAACTTTTTTTAATCATATTTGCTCCAATCTCGCCTACTTCAGCTTTAAGTAATTGAGTAAAGTACTTAGTTACATTCCACCGCTGCCGGCTGCATTCAGCTGGTATTTCTGCATCAGTCAGTGTGAAAATGATGTGATTTCTACCAGTGAACTCCAGCCGACTGGTCTGGTCTAGAACCAGCCACTACTGCCTCTACTGCAGAGCTGAACCAGTGTTTCCCATATTGGAGCCAAACCGTAACCAGAATAACTCCCGCTGTGACATACTTGGTGATATTAGTGTAGTAACTGTATTTCTGTATCTGTATATATGATATATTGATATATACTAGAAGCATCATTTACCAGTGCCAAGTTTGTGTTTATTGTTTGGATGGCATGACTTGCTGGAGTACAGTAAGGAATATATTAGGAGTAATATTATTATAATAATATTATAATATTATAAGGAGTAATGTTGTGGAACATTGTTGCTGTGATTTCATCCCTTTATATTTTGACCTCTTTGAATTTTTGTTGTCATCCTGTGCGGCTTCCGTACACATGTGACAAAAGGACAGGAAGTGAATTTTATTGTGAAGTTGAGTAAATAAGCGAGTGGACGGCAGAGCAACACGGTTGTTTTACAGTGTAAAGCAATCTCATGTCGTCCTTGAAATGTGGTCATTAATGGAAAGTAAGTCAGGATTAAGATAAAAACAGTGAAGACTAAAGATAGCCACTACACTAGATATATCTGGTCCTCCACAGACTATATGTACACTGACACACATGATATAAGGACATAGCACCACATACAGTACTGGATAAAAGAGTAGTGTAAGATATACTGAGAGCTAGCGCTAAAACCATTGGTCAGTAATCGATTTATCAAAGTTGAACGGCAGAAAATGAATCTCCAACTACATTACTGTAATAATTTATGGATCATTTAAGTCAACTGTAAACCATTCTCTGTGTCCAGCTTCTTGTATATCAAGAGTTGCTGTTTTTTATCATTGTAAAGTAAATATTTTGGGGTTCTGGAGCGTTTTTCGGACAAAACAAGCAATTTGAGGTTGGGCTTTGGGAAATTGTGATGGGCATTTTTCGCTACTTACTGGCATTTTATAAACTAAACAGTAAAAAAATTTGTCAAAGAAAAAATAGACGAAGGCATGATCAGTAAACTGCATATATCACTCTTCACATGAACGCTACTATTTTTCATTGTATACACTCAAAAACGAACATGCTTAAAGGTGCAGTGTGGAGGACTTGGCAGCATCTAGCGGTTAGGT
Organism: Sebastolobus alascanus; assembly: GCA_916701645.2. Taxonomy (NCBI): domain Eukaryota; kingdom Metazoa; phylum Chordata; class Actinopteri; order Perciformes; family Sebastidae; genus Sebastolobus; species Sebastolobus alascanus. The sequence goes on from CAKAOJ020000508.1 coordinate 89,058, forward strand.
TGCAGATTGCAACCAACAGAAACTTCTCCCTTGTGCTAAGCGTGTAGGAGAACTACGGTGGCGAAAACATGAAAACGTTAAAGGCTCTCTCTAGAGTGTTTGGTTTGTCCGTTCTGCGCTACTGTAGAAACATGGCGACCGGCTCTGAGAAGAGGACCCGCTCCCTATATAGATATAAACGGCTCATTCTAAGGTAACGAAAACACAATGATTCTTAGTTTCAGGTGATTATACACTAAAGAAAACATACATATTAACATTATATTCCATTTCTGCCAATAAAAATATGCCAGTAGATTCCCCTAAATGCTAAACACTGTTCCTTTAAATCAGTACATCACAATATAAACAAGTAACCAGAAACACCTCCAGTGTAAACAGTTTCAGAGGACCAATGCCACATCATCATCACCATCCCCATCAACCAGCTGCTGTATGCTTTGGATGATCATTTATTTGGGTCAAACTCATCATATTCTCACATTTGTGGGAGAGAACGGCCAAAGCCACAAATGTATCATCACACTGATGTGATGATCAACAGGTTTAAAGAAACATCACGGACCACAAACCCTCTAAATCCCTCACTGTTAATTACTGGGTAGTGGCTGGATGGAGCACTCCACTGTGTGGTAATTCAATAAGCTCATGGCCCACTAGCTAATAATATCTCCTGTCTGGAGAGCAGAGAGTGTATATTGAGGGGGTGGGAGCAGCAGATCGACTCCTGAACAACTCCTCAATATCTATCAGATTAGCCGCTATGAAGACGGATCCTCAGCGTGGTCATCGATCTGTTTAATACCTATTTCGCGTGGGTCTGCATGTGTGTGTGTGTGTGCAGTACTACGAGTGCATGCTCTCATGCTCATATCTGAGGCCGACAGTGACAGAGAGCAGAACGCGTCCTAAAGTAATCAGACGGACGGCCTGCGGAGCTCATTAGATACAGTGGACATGTAATTAAGAAATCTCTTTGCTGCCAATCCAGCTCATGAGCGCCAACCATGAACCCTCGTCCAACACAGACACACTCCTCGCGTGCACACACACTAGTCTTCTTTCACATTAAAAAAACAACAAAAAAAACCCACTTTCATGCACACTAGCACAAAATCGCCACCCTTTAAACATTCATTTCTGTGCTAAATGAGGTTGATGTCTGATCAATTGTGTCAGTAAATCCTCTTATCCCTGGGTAAGTATCTGCAGCTCAGCGGGCCAGCTGTCAAGAAGGTGGGAGGCCGAGGAGGAGGGGACGGAGCGAGGGATAGAGCCAGAGAGGAAGGAAGGGAGCTGTGGATGGATGGATGGATGGATGGATGGATGGATGGATGGATGGATGGATGGATGGATGGATGGATGGATGGATGGATGGATGGATGGGGGGGGGGGGGGGCATTGTCCCACTCCGAAACGCTCACATGATCCCACCAAAACCACACACGCCTAATCTCTCCGCCTGGCTGACAACATTAGATCACCAATTGAGAAAACCCCCTGTTTTTCTGCACAGCTGTGATTGAGGAGATAGTAATGGTTATTAGTGAGAGAAAATGAAGATATTCTCTACTGTTACATAAACAGCAAAAATGTCCAAAGCTGCTTCAAGGACACGTGATCCATTTTCTGACTGCCTTTTTGGAGTTTAACATCCAAAGTAAATACAGCCCATAATATCAGATGAACTTCATTACAGCATTCCTCTCTTGTTGAAAACATTAAAGGTGGAATATCATGCTCATTTTCAGGTTCATACTTGTACTTTGGGTTTCTACTAGAGCATGTTTACATGCTTTAAATGTTCAAAAAACACATTATTTTTCTCATACTGTCGGTCTGAATATACCTGTATTCACCCTCTGTCTGAAACGCTCCGTTTTAGCGCCTTTCTCTTTAAGACCCCCTCCTGAAAAAGCCCAGTCTGCTCTGATTGGCTTGCGAGAAAAATATGGTGCACCTTTGCAAAGGTAGTTCCCAAGCTGTGGGTGATATATTTTAATGAGCCTCCATAATCTATCCTCATATAACGGTTTGTATGATATCGTACAAAAAGTTAATTCTCGTTTTTTGTGTGTTTTCCTACGGATGTCAAGCGACACGTGTCAATTTGCCCTAGTTACGCGCATACAGTCTTTTCAAAATAAACTTCCATCTTCACAGGAAACAACTTGCTTAGGTTTAGGCAACAAAACAACTTAGTTTGGTTTAGGAAAAGATTGTGGTCTGGGTTAAAATAACTCCGGAAGTGGCGTAACTTAAGTACGGAAGTTAAGTGACAAATAAATCAACGTTGACGTCAGGTTTCACACGGGGTACAAACAGCGGTCTGCTGGGCGAAACTCCTGTATTTTTTGAACCACCCATCCACCCTGACCTCCTCCCTAAGCGGCCTTTGTCGCTCTTTATACTTCCTGGTTCACGATTACGTGGATCATACACGAATTGATGTCATGGGATATATACAAATTAGGGGGAGCAAAATTTTAATTGCTTGTTGAATCGCATGTTTTCTGATCTAGGCAGCCAACAAAAAAATGACTATGTTGTCTAATAGAGTGGTGCAGGAATGAGTCCTAAAACCCAGAAATGAGTTAGCATTTTAGCACTTCCGGTTCCCTCGTCTGGATGTCAGTGGGTTTTTTAAATTAGTTTATAGTTAGATGCCTGAAATAAGGTCTGTGGTTAACACAAGCTTAAGAGATTTTAACGTTTTGTTCTACGATATAAAATACGTCAGTAAATACCCCACTCGTGAATTTTGAAGTTTTACGTGTCTTAAAAAAAGGCGGTTGCTAACAAATGGCTAAATGATACTACTAAACATCAACGTTCATGTGACCGTGGTGTAGTTTGTTGATAGCCTAACGTTAGCTTTTTACTCCTGACGATTGCTTTCACGCTTCAAAATCATAAAAGTGGTGTTCATTTGTGAAGATTAACTTGCTGAACAAAACGTGTAAGTATCATAAACGTTTGTTTGCCACATATTTTCTGTAATAATCTAAAACCCAATGGAAAAATCCCATTGGCTTTTTGTCGAGGGAACCAGGGCGATGCTAACTTCCTGGTTGGCCTACAAAAACACGTCATCCCTGCAACACTCTATTTCACAGTTTGTGGGTTGGTAGGCACTCCAGATATCTAAATATGTGCAAAAGCACTGTTTTTCATGATATGTCCCCTTTCAGAAATAGAAAAAAATGTTTTTCCTATAAAGGCATACGGCTGTGACAACACAAGCTCTTGGGCTGGTGAACTTCCCTGACCCTAAATTCTGCCCTGTAATGAACTTTCTGGTGAACTCGAACACACTTTCCATGAAAAGAAGAGAAATGAACTCCCTTTCTATCTATCCCGCCTCGCTCTGTGGTTCCCCTATAGCATAGCTTCAAACAAATAAAAGAAAACTGTCAGGCAAGCTAATGAACATAAAGTACACATCATACTGTATTTCCCATATGTAGGCCGTTTGCTGCCGCGTCCTCACATCCACAAACACTGCCAGCGGGACACTTTTTACACAGAGGCAAAGGATCGATGAGGAGGCCAGGGCTGAGACAGGGACGAGATAAAGATTGTTTTGCAAGTGATAAAAAAGTTTGGAACTTAAACAGCAAGAGCTAACAGACAGACAGAACAGGCTGACAAAGCAGTCCTGGTCAACAAACAAACAGGTGGACCGAGAGACCCAAAGCAAACCGAAGCATCCGTCTGATGAGGTAACTCAAACTACGTCCTAGAAGCATTCTCTCGCTGTTACAGAGAGCTGTGGAAAGATGGGTATGCGCCATCAACACACACACACACACACACACACACACACACACACACACACACACACACACACACACACACACACACACTCAGCTCATGCTGTGACCAAGTGAGTGTGACCAGGGCGACCTGACCTCTGGATCTGTGACCAGATCCTAGAAAGACAGCCAGACTACACAACCAGCTTAGTAGTCTTTGGGTAATGTGGCATCTGAAAAACTGGGAAAGAAAGTATGTTCTACAAAAAAAATCAAGACAGACCAAGGTGGAAATGACAATAAGTGAATTTCCATTCACCTGTTTTTATGTGCCCTATCAATTTGCGCATTAAAAAAACCCTGAGTGGAAATGCTGGAAATTCAAAAAATATTAGTTTTACACCTGGCTGAGGTGGAAAAGTTGGTGTGATGATAAAGGCAGAATGAAAACAGACTTATAAATCATGATGTATATGAAGCATGTGACTTAATTGTCCAGCCACGGTCTGGGTCTCATTCCCATGAACGGAGGAAGGAAAATAACTCTGGATTCGGCTATTAGTGTGTTTTACAACTATTAGGACCTAATGATTTAAATAAGGGCTATTAGAGTGTTCATACTGGGGAGTTGATTTACCTAAAAAAAAATATTATCATTGGTTGAGACCAAGCCCACAGGATGCCATTGGGCCCAAAAAGACTTTTTCCCATAGACTTACATTGGGAAAGAGACGTCTGTAACTCAGCGGATAATTTTTTTAAGGTGAATCAACTTCCCAGTACGAACACTCTAATAGCCCTTATTTAAATCATTAGGTCCTAAAAGTTGTAAAACGCACTGATAGCTGAATCCAGAGTTATTTCCCTTCCTTCGTTCATGTGAATGAACCCAGACCGAGATTGGAGCGCAAGCCGTGACGACGGCGTGACGTTGGGACCCCGTGACCGAGTCATGTGACCAAGCGGACGCTACTGCGCAGGTCCCAGTTGCCCAAGATCCAGGTACTTTTCCAGACGGAAGTCGAGCCATTCAGGCTTCATGCAACTTTCATAGGAATGAACAGGGTCCCGCCTCCAACGCTGTATCCAGTTCTCTTAATACTTCCATGGTTGAGATTCACTCGCCATGTTGAGAGCCTTGTGGAGGCAATAGATATCGTCTAAATTTCGAGTTAAGCACCTCTAACTTGAACTAGTTTTCACTTGATTTCTTATCTTACACACAACCACATGTGAAAAGTAACTCACAGAGACTCAAACTAAGCTTGAAATAGACCCAAAATTGCATTATTTGCTTGTTTTTTTGTTTCCCAAGTTTATTTTCTAATAACATAGCTCTTAAGTGCTGTACTTTTTAGAAGTCTCTGCTAAAAAAAAGTCCGATTTCCACATTATACAGGTATGGGCTGAGACTCATGGCTGTCTTGAACATAGAAAATCAATAAACAAATCTCAATTTAGAGTTAATGTTAAATGTGTGAAAACATGCAAAACCTCTATATAATCCTCAAGCTTTTATTAAACCAGAGTCCAGTTGTTTTGACGAATCATTCCTAAGATTCAATAGAGGCTAAGGTGCTTTTCAATCCATTTTTCCGTCAACATTATTTTACAGTAATGAGATGAGTATTATTATGGTTGTAATCACAGCTGTGTGGACCGTCCAGCTGTGCTCTTAGTGGAGGGAGCAGAACAGAAAATGTTAACATCGTGTGCATGCATTACAGGTGGATTAGCATGGATGTTTTAGTACTGCAGGATCAAGATCACATGCTGCATAATGCTTTCGTGATTTTTCTCTCCACCGTTTCATTAGCCCAGAGCTGGAGAGTGAATGAACATCTTCAAGGTTGTCAGTGAGGAGGAACTACAGTTATAAACAGGAGCGTCACATGCTTCCTTCAAGGACACTAGAGAAAATAATATACACATAATAACACATACGCACACAGTGAGCCAGTTAACAGGCCGACTACAGTACGTGTGGAGCCCACATCAACACCTCCCACACCTCTTTAAACACAGGAAAAGCTAAAAAAAAACACCGTCATCAGAGTGATCACTGATGGAAGGATGCAGGGTGACGGACAGCAGACAGACACAGCAGAGAGAGAGAGAGAAAGCAGCATGGAGATGGCTAATAGGAAGGGACAAGTGTTGAGAGATAAAACTGATAGTGAAGGACAAGCCAATGAGAGCTAGAAGCGTCCTCTGAAGTTGAGTGGCGTCCCCGCTGACCACATCTGAGGCCTCAAGTGAGTCACAAGCAACAGCAAAGCCTTGTACCTGTCACAAGCGGTTAAAATGATCCAATGATTTTAAAGGCGTTGGGCTGTCGGGGGCCAATAAGATCATGAAATCTGAATCTTAAAGATACAATCCCTACCAAAATACAGTCCTCCGAACAATGTGGGAAATGTATCACAGTGAGGATCATATATAATCCATATGGAAAACAACTGGGGCTGTCAAAGCTAATGCGATAATAACTCGTTAACGCAAATTGCACTAATTTCTTAAACACATTAGCGCAAACAATTTTTCAGAGGCTCAGTTTTAAAGCTAGAGTGAAGATACCGGTATCATATGAAACTAGAAAACCTAAGGAATCCATTGGTAACAACCATATGGTATGGTATGTCATACCAGCTTGTCGCAAAGGAGGTTAAAAAATGCTCCAAACTTGCACTAAATGTTGGTGAGGAAAAACTGTCATGGCCATTTTCAAAGGGGTCCCTTGACCTCTGACCTCAAGATATGTGAATGAAAATGGGTTCTATGGGTACCCACGAGTCTCCTCTTTACAGACATGCCCACTTTATGATAATCACATGCAGTTTGGGGCAAGTCATAGTCAAGTCAGCACACTGATTTGCATAAAGCAAGCATATTTGCCCACTCCCATGTTGATAAGAGTATCAAATACTTGACAAATCTCCCTTTAAGATACATTTTGACCAGATAAAAAAATCTGCGATTAGTTTGCGATATATCACGATGAACTATGGACAATCATGCGCTTAATCGCGATTAAATATTGTAATCGATTCACAGCCCTAAAAACCACAAATGCAAAGAAGTCCAACTGCTGGATTTGCCCTGTTAGTTGCAGGCTGGGGAGAGAAATTCAAAATAACTTGTTCAAAGAGTGCACAGGGATTAGAGGCATTACCGTGGTGCATCTGTGCAGCGCTAGCTTTTAGTGCTCCACTTCTGTGGAAAATCACAGCGCAACAGCGGTGGCAACATCTTCCCCAGCACACATCCTGATTCTGATCTGATCCAACAACAAACACACACACACACACACACACACACACACACACACACACACACACACACACAGGCAGCACAGAACCCAGCTACTCACAGTGGCCATAACCTATCTCCCTCCCGGGGTTGCCTCCAGGTGCAGGTGATGCCACGGGGTGCCACATGCCTTCAGGTGCAAGTGTGGCGCTGCCTGGCAGGACGCCAGTCGCTGAGGACCAGGACTCAGACTCAAGTGTTGGCTCGGTGACAAACAGAAAAAAGTGATGTGGATACTCCGGACATCGAACACTTTTCAGGGCAGAACAGGAACAGACGGGTGGACGTGGAAAAGGGGCGGGTTGTTAGTGAAGGCGGAGTCCACCAACGCCGGTTATAGGATTACCCAGATTATCCTTCCCCAGAGATCAATCCCAAAGGAACTGTTTACTGACCGACTGCTGCGCAAATCAGCTCTTCTACCGCCCACTCATACGTGTGTCTCTCTCTCTCTTTATCTTTATCTGTACAGAGGCACCGCTTGTAGTGGCAGAGGCGGGTGTCAGGCACGGGGAGGGAGGGTGGTCATGGCGGCGGGGGTCATGCTCAAAAGTGTACAGCACAAGCAGAAGTTTCTGATTACTCCATCTTAAAAAGGGAGTAAGACCAGAGAGCATGGGAAGACAGTCTGACACTGATGTTCCTGTATTCCACAGAGGTTTTTATGTGTCAATGACACTTTCTTTAGCAAAGATTTCCTCATTTTCTTCCCTTTTGCTGAATATTAGTCACAGACTCTCTGTCTAATGCGTAGGTGGCATAAATGGGATGTGAGTGTTGAGAAAGGAAGTGACAAGAAGTGGCCTGAGGCTAAAGATTTCTTTCTTCCATCAGCTTTAATTCCTCTTAATGCCAAGAAATAATTGTGCCAGCATACATGGTACTGTTGTGGCATGTGGAGTCGCCTACGCGAAGCATTGTTAGCATGTTTGTGTGTTTAACAAGTGTTATAGCATTCCAGGAAGTCAGGAATCGTCTGTTTCAGTGCTCTAGGATGGTCAAGCAAACACGCAGCAAAGCGAAAACCCAGATGCAAACAGAGGCCAAAAATATACCTTAAAGGCAACGAGGAACAATACATGGCAAACCCTCAGGGAACCTAAATAAACTACAAAACCCACGCAGGGATGGATTCAATCTGCAGTCCGACTGTTTTCAGACTTTGTTTATCAGAACAGGTTTTAAAAAAATGGTAATAAAATGGTTTTAGTGGAACAAGCCAGGCTGTTCTCATACACCGTTCATAGCTATACCTACGAAAAGTAATGCACTGTAATTTGTTTATATCAGAAGAAATCAATTTGTATGTAATCCACATAATCGAGAACCAGAAAGTATAAAGAGTGATAAATGCCATGTAGGCAGGAGGACTTCCTTAGTTATTTTAAAGGTCATATTGATAACATTTTTATGTAGACGAATATTTTTTTTTAAAATAATACATCCACAGAGCCTTTAGAAAGGCGCCGAGTAAAAGTATGGCTTTTCCTGTTTTTTTTTTTATGATTGTGATTTATTTATTTTAAAAATGTTTACCTCTGTGGAAGATATCTGACGTCTGGTTCCCACTTCTAACAAGGTTTATAAGCCAATAGTATCTCCAAGTTGTCAGATAGTGTGGAAATAAACGGATAAATGGCTGAGATTGATGGCAAGTGCCGGGCAACGACTTGTTGTAAAGTAAGTGCAATGGAACTGGGGAGGGAGAATGCGACATCTAGTGGCTGAATGTTATCAATGTTATCAATAGCACCTTTAACCCAAACCACAATCTTTTCCTAAACCTAGCTAAGTAGTTTTGTTGCTTAAATCTAACCAAGTTGTTTCCTGTGAAGACGTAAGTTTATTTTGAAAAGACTGTATGCATGTAACAAGCAGAAATTGACATGTGTTGCTGGACGTTCGTAGGAAAACACACGAAAAATGAGGAATAACTTTTCGTAAGATATCATACGAACCGTTGTGAGGATGGGTTCAACAAACAGCACTAAAATCAGCCTGCGAGAAGTAGGAGTTGACTTAGTTCAACAATGTCAGAGGCGGCATGCATCCTTGGCCATGGAAGTATGTCATATCATTAGCACCAGAAAATAGCCCTAGCCAATAAATGTGTAATTGGCACTGATTTTAGTCTGCAGCTGCTCCTTCTAATCTGTCCTGCGACCCTATCAAATGTTCACCTTTCAATTTGCACTAAAAACTTGAGAAGCCTCCACCGACATGTGTGCATCTATTTTACTTACATGACTCAACAGAGTTTTCTTGTGCCGTGCACCTGCATGAGGCTGGATTAAATGTCTATACAGTGCTTGAAGGGTAGCCACCAGTAACCAGACCCACTCAGTGACAGTAACCTGGCAAGAAACCCAGCAGACGGACACAAGGAGAGGACGGGGAGGACGGAGAAGGAGACGAGACACTTGCTGCTTCTCTTTCAGACTTAACAAATCCCATAGGGAGAAGCTAAAATAATACAGTCCTTCTTAAATGCACGCCGTGTTATAATAGTGTGTCGTGGCCCACATAAAACACGCCAAATTAACCCTGAGAGCCATAATTAGCATTCATAGATGTATCATGGACTACGAAGACGTGGGAGGAGGACAATTGGCAACCTTAAATTTATGGTACGCTCTGAAATGTTTGAGCTGAACTGACTGATAATCTAATCTGTATTTTGTCACCAGCGTCTCGTATACATCTTTTACAGACTTGATTGAGACAGAGAGAGACAGAGAAGCGATAACTGATCTCAAGAGGAGACAGTTTTCTCTTTACGTCCTCCGCTCGTTTTTTGTCAACAGGAAGGACATTATCATGCAACACACTCGGTTGGATGGGTATTTGTAGGAAAAAGCAGTCGAAATGAGAGAAAAGCAGAAAAACAGCAGAAAAACATGTTGTTTTTTTTCCAAACAGTAATGGATGCTTGTGTGTTGTATTAATGTGCGTGGGCGAGAGATGGGAGCAGCGCACTGAAACGGCACTCAGAGCACTCAAAATAGCCAAGCGATGTTTTCAGCATGTTCTTCGTGTCTCTCAATTGAGACATTTAATGAGACATAATGTACTGAGCTGCTACCTGGTGCTGCTCCTGTGGGGCGCAGAGAGACCCGAAAAACTCTTTGGCTGGTCAGTCAAACCAACTTCTACTGAGCCGTAAATCTCCCCTTATTGATTTATCTGTTAATTAATTGTATGATGAAGTGACTAATTGTTTAGTCTATAAAATGTCGGAAAATAGTGGAAAACGGTCATCACAGAGTGACATTTTCAAACAGCTTTTTTTGCCCAGCCAACGCTCCAACCAGAGAGTATCTGGTGTTTTTTCTGCATAAATTAAATGATTCATCAGTTATCAAAAGCGTTTTCTGTTGATTGACCAATTCATTAATTGGCTAACTGTTTCAGAATGTTTATCTGGGTATATCAAAGGACGTTAGTGGTGGAAAGTATATAGTCAAAAACTGTACTTAAAGCTGAAGTAGGCGATATTGGAGCAAATATGATTCAAAAAAAGTTATTTTTATAAAACGGTCACTATATCCTGACAGTAGTACATGAAACAGGTAACCTGAAAAACATCATGTTCCTCTGTGTCCTCCGGTGCTCCTAACGCATCTGCAACATTTTACAGACCGGAGGAAAACAAGCAGTCTGTGAGAGCCGGCTGTCAATCACTTGCGAACTCCGACCAAACGGTCAAACTAGGCAGCGCTCATCAAATATGAATCAATATTATGTTACGTTAATGCCTATTTCTCGCCTCAAATCTTTTCAGAATCATCTTGTAGTGTACGGTTTAGCTGTAAAATGAGAAAGTTTGTGACGCCGCCGCCATTGTGAAATCTGGTGGAGGAACACCAAGTTCCGGTCACATGACCGGAGCACAGCCAATAGGAACGCTCTCTCAATGAAATGACCTTTGATTGGTCAAAGTCTCCCGTCACGGGCTAGAAAACATAATTATTAATATTATACTCCATTTCTGCCAATAGATCCCCCTAATTGTTACACACTGGTCCTTTAAAACATTCTAGTTGTGATGAATGGGAATCATTTTGGTTTTAGAGACACATCAACAGCTATTGCACCATGCGTGTTGCATCTACTGAGATACACTGTCACTGTCGTTGATGTAAAACGCAGCCATATTATATTTAGCTGCTATGCCTTTGCGATTGATGAATTAATTAAAAGCAAACAGTGAAATGGAAAGACGCTTAAGATCAGAGGGATGAGTAATACGTAATGTTCAGAGCGTGTAAAATTACAGTTCCCGTGCGTCCCTGAGTGACACGTATGTTGTTGCTGCATAATTAGCAAAGAAATAGCTACATACATCCCATAACCTAACACCGCTGCAGCCCGCGGGCCTCTCAAGGTTCTCTGCTTGATTAAAGCTGGAATTAAATCAAGGCTTTGACCTTCTTCTCTAATGACTAATTACTGGCAATTAGCCCAGAGAATGGCCTCCTTACGCCCCTTCTCTTCCCTCATCCTGTTCTCACAATTAGCACCCACACAGACACACACACAGTCAAGAAGACAAGCTCTGACACTGACAAGAAATACACACACTCAATCAAAAGTGCCTGGGAACGAAGCCATTGTGTGCATTGTGTGCTAATGCATGCGTCGGCATTGAGGCGCTGCAGGTCTCAAGCTACAGAATTCTTGAGCAAATACCTGCAGAGAGCCACACCCCTCTACCTGTGTGGTTTGTTTTAGCTCTGCAGGAGTGGAGTAGGTGGGGGAATAATGCTCTGTGCTCTCAGGGATCGGCCATTAGAGAGCAGGTTTAATACTGCCGGCACTTCACAGTCAAATAGCAACACCCACATTCTTTAAGTCACATGATATCACGGTCACATTTTGCTGTGCAATGAGCATATAGGAAGTCTGCAGCTGCGAAGGCCTGAGTGTGTGTGTGTCCCTCTGAGTGTGTACTGGGAGGTGAATCACTGACCCCTGGCAAGTGATGAGAGTTCACATCAACTAGGGTGACCTCACTCTCCACCCCTACTCCCCCCCCCGCACACACACACTTCCCCTTTATCTTGCTCCCTTCACTCTCCCATCCCGTTCCTTCTTTCTGCCACGACTTCCCCGATCCGCGAGCTAAATACGTTCTCACCGTGTGGGTGCTCGGCTCGTCAGCGCGTCTAGAATCACTTCCACTGACGGAAAATAAAAAAAAAAAAAAATGCTGAGAAGAGAGAAAAATGCTGATTCTACTTAAAGCCCCCGGGGCAGGCCTGCATCAAACCTGCTGAAACATAACGTGTCTGGGTGGGGAAAGCTGAGTGGATCACGAAACAATCCGCACATAATCACCAGACTGTTTTTTTGACTCGGCCGCACACTAATGATCATTTTAGAGCAATCATCTCCCTTTCAAGAAGTGAGCGGCCCTGTGTTCATACATGTTTTTTAGGCGTGTGGGCTGCAAAAATACATCATAAATCATAGTTGGGGGGCCGACACACACATGACAAAACCAGAACTGTTCTTCCTGGAAATGATCATTCAGTGGTCGTGGCTTCCACTCAGAAACGCTTTGTTGGCTTTACTGCCAACTTTTATAATGTAAATGCACTAAAAGATAACATCTGTCCTCATAGGGTTCAACTTTTACAAAAATGACATATATTCCGCATTTAACCCAGATTGCAAGTCATTGCGGGCTTGGAAAGCTGCAAACAACATTACTGTAAGACCATAATGGGACCACAACAACTCTCCATTGAAACCAAGATTGATCAAATTCTTTGAGAGGAGCGATTTTAAATGGGAACTCTCCGTCCGAGAGTAATACTTGTCAGCCAACGACTAATTTAATTGCTGATTAATCTGTTGATTATTTTCTCAATTAATAAATTAGTTGTTTGCTCTATAAAATGTCATAAAATGGTGAAAATGTCAATCAGTGTTTCCCAAAGCCCAAGATGACGTCCTCAAATGTCTTGTTTTGTCCACAAGTCAAAGATATTCAGTTTACTGTCATAGAGGAGTAAAGAAACCAGAAAATATTCACATTTAGGAAGCTGGAATCAGAGAATTTTTACTTTTTTTTCTTAAAAAAATACTCAAACTGATTAATCGATTATCAAAATAGTTGGCGATTAATTTAATAGTTGTCAACTAATCGATTAATCATTGCAGCTCTACTCTGTATCTTCTAAACAGTTGGATAAACCCTGAAATACACTGGGAATTTAAAGTATAAATGCATCAATTACAACCAAAGTTATAAGTGAAACGTTCCAAAAAATACAAAATCTTTATAGACAGTTGTACTGTATGTTACGGCAGCGTATTGCTGCAACACCAGAAAAAAAAGGATATATAACGTCAAAAGTTTATTGTAATAGCAAGATGTTTTTCACGTTATTACAAAATAAAATTGTTATGAAGCTATTGTTATAATGTGTAATCTTTCACGTTTTAACAATATACTAAGTTATCATGTTATAACATGAATTGTTTTATGTTGGGCTGTCAAAGTTAACACCATAATAACGCGTTAACGTAAATTTGCAACTTGCGATTTTTAGGTTGTAGCTGGCTCAGTTTTAAAGGTAGAGTGTAGATACTGGCATCATATGAAACTAGAAAACCTGAGGAATCCGCTGGTACCAACCATGTCATACTAGCTTGTTGACAGGGAGGTTAAATAACGCTCCAAACTTGCGCTAAATTTTGGCGAGGAAAAACTGTCATGGCCATTTTCAAAGGGGTCCCTTGACCTTTGACCTCTAGATATGTGAATGAAAATGGGTTCTATGGGTACCCACGAGTCTCCCCTTTACAGACATGCCCACTTTATTATAATCACATGCAGTTTGGGGCAAGTCATAGTCAAGTCAGCACACTGACACACTGACAGCTGTTGTTGCCTGTTGGGCTTGAGTTTGCCATGTTATGATTTGAGCATATTTTTTATGCTGAATGCAGTACCTGTGAGGGTTTCTGGACAATATTTGTCATTGTTTTGTGTTGTTAATTGATTTCCAATAATAACTATATACATACATTTGCATAAAGCAAGCACATTTGTCCACTCCCATGTTGATAAGAGTATTAAATACTTGACAAATCTCCCTTTAAGGTAAATTTTGAACAGATAAAAAATGTGTGATTAATTCGCGATTAATAGTGATTAACTATTTAATCGATTGACATCCCTAGTAATAACAACAGGTTATCACATTTCAACATGAAAAATTAAACGTTATATCAATAAACTTTTCATGTTATAACGTGATACTGATCATTTCTTTCCTGGTGTTGTAGCAATACGCTGCCGTAGTATGTAGCTGTAATCAGAGAGCAACATCAGGCATACAGTATTAGCAGGGAGACTACATGACTAACAAACATCTCACACTTAATAAGAAAGGATCAATAACACATCTGCACAATAATACATGCTGTCCTGATGTGCATAGACCTTCAGATGACACTACTGTCTGATCAAAGAAAGTCTTTAAAGACAGAGTAGAAGGCCTGTATAGCCCAGAGGGACTGTTGTTACTCCTGTACGCTGTGGGCTTCCCTCTACATGCTCTCCCATCCAGATGTCTCTCTCATTCCCCCGGGAGCCACATTCATTATGGAAACAATTTTCAGCCCCTCAAAATGGTGCCGAGATATCTGTGATGATAACATAAAGGGGGTCTTCAAACACTTTGCTTCCTTGTAATGCCACACTAGCATTAAGACAGTGGTTTGGAAGCACATGGCACATATCTCTACTGCAGTGACAATGAGTGTATCTTTCAGGGAGAGAAAAAAACATCACATGATAAATGATGCATATAGAGTGTGTGACTCAGTGAACACACACAGCCTCCAGATAGAGTCTCTAATCTTAAAAACAAAAAGAGGTTTAGCTTACAAAAACACAACAAAGGCCTGTCTTATCTGGCACACAGCATGTAGGATATGTACAGTGTGAATCCCACATGTTGCAAACTCCACTTCCTTGGATTTTTTTAAGGCTGTCATAAAAAATCCCAATAATAGAAAAAGAAAAAAGACAACAAACTCTGGGTTCAAGGGCAAAGTCGCCGAGTCAGAGCAGCTTTACCGAGCAAAATCACATCATGCTGTCATTCAGCTGCTGACCTGGGCGCGTCTTTACGCTCGGTTTTTTTTTTTCCACCACAAAGTACAAGTTTGTTTATCAGCACAGATCCGCCATTCCTCAACGCAGTTCCGTGCATTTTCTCTGTGGATCTGACGGACCATCCCAGACCAATAAATTGCGTTTCTGTCTCAAACAGTTTAGCAAGAGACGCGCGACAAGCCCCATAAATTACATAAGCGCAATTAAAGTGCCAACCTCTGACCTTGCCTGACCGGCACAACCAACCACGATCACCTGACTTTTTTGTATTGGTCACAGCTTCTCGTTGCAATCGGTAGCCTGCAAACGATTATTGGTAAAAGAGAGTAAGCAGAACAACCGGATTCACGAGACGGGGAGTCGGTCGGTTAAAGTCCGCGGACGCTTTTTCGCGCTGGCTGGAGGGAGAAGACGCCATGAGACAAAACGCACTCTCCAAGTCAAACAACATGCAGCAGCTTGGCGAGGAGCGCACAGACAGACTGGGCTTTGCGTGAATCGTTGAGGCGTACTTACTGAGGTGCAAATACGGATCATTACTGTCCATACTGTGCGAGTTGTTGTGTCGATTTCCTACGGTCGGTGCTGCTCCGCATCCCAGCGCATTCCTCTCCCAGCCCGACTGACTGAACTCTGCAAGGCGGCTCCACACGGGGGCCCAGCGAGGGGGGGGGCGGCAAAACAGGGCTTCTCCCAATGACAACAGTGGTCGATATCAAGCTCCAACACGATCATGACGAAACATCTCTCCTGCAGTGACACCGTGTTGCAATATTTTCACAGTAAAACGTTACTTCCCGGAATTAGAGCGAAAAGAGAGAAAAAAACGGTGGTGCTTTTGAACGCAGCCCCATTTTCCCCCCTCAATCGCTTTTCAACACAATCTGATAAATCTGCTTAAATACTAAAAAACAGCTGCAGCCAGCAAGTCTATAATAAGGAAATGTAAACATATTTCAGGAGATTTGATAGCATCACTACCTGTTTAGATAAGATTGAATATGGCATTTTCTTTTGTGATTATTCTGAGCAGATTGTGATGACCTACTTTTAATGTCCACCACAATGTTTACATTTATTTAAAAAATTCTTATGTAGCCTAACTTTTAAACTGCTTTTCATCTCCAAAAGTATATTTGTCTCAATACTTTGTCAGTATTTTTGAAATAATGTTTATTATGTTCGTCATTATCTTTATGTTCATTATTTTCATGTAATTTTGGTGTGGTTTGGGATGGGATGGAGGGAGAGCCTTTATGTGTATGTCCTTGTTGATTGTTTTATTGTTGAATTTATGTTTTTTTTTAATTCATTATTATTATTATTATTATTACTTATGTGCTTAAATGTTTGTTAACTTCCATGTTTGTGTCCTAGGACCAACTTGAAAACGTGCTGGTGCATCTCAAGGGGTTTATCCTCTAATAATACATTTTGAAATAAAAAATAAACTTATTAATCTATATGATTGAATCTAGCTAAATATCTAATCGTGCATTGCTTAAAGTCTATTAAATCTATAATTTAAAGTGGCAATCTTAAAGATTTTCATTTAAATAAATGTCCGTTAAGTCACCACCTATAGCCAAATGAGGTATTGCAATATTTATATAATTGCAGTAAAATGAAGGTTTCTGTGGTGACATTCCCAGGAATAATGCTGTTGTATACACAAAAAATGCAACTATGCACATAATTCTGAGAACCTGAAGCTCATGTACATAGATATAGATTTTTTTCTGTGCTACCCTCAACAAAAATAAGTTTATTCAAGTGTGCTAATAGTATACTTCTTTTAAACTTAAAATAAGAGAGTATAATTTCAGTATACTTTTTATGTACTTATCAGAGATATACTTAACAAAAGCATACATAAGTATACTTGGCTTATACTGATAAGTATACAGAAAAGTCTAAGTATACTTGGTTTATACTGACAAGTATACAGAAAAGTCTACTTGGCTTATACTGATAAGTATACAGAAAAGTCTACTTGGCTTATACTGACAAGTATACAGAAAGGTCTACTTGGCTTATACTGATAAGTATACAGAAAAGTATACTTGGCTTATACTGACAAGTATACAGAAAAGTATACTTGGCTTATACTGATAAGTATACAGAAAAGTCTAAGTATACTTGGCTTATACTGATAAGTATACAAAAAGTCTAAGTATGGTTGATTTATGCTGACAAGTATATAGAAAAGTCTAAGTCTACTTGGCTTATAGGCCTACTTGTACTTAATCTTTTGATCGAGATAAACTTAAGAAAAGTATAATTAAGTATTCTTGCCTTTGGCCTACAGAAATGTATACTTGGCTTGTAGTTGTGCTTATTTTTTGATAGAGTCGCCTATCAAAGTGTGTTTCTATGCTCATGTATCAACAAAAAGACTCCAGACTGCTAAACTCTAACAACTCCGTTGTTTTCACTCTAATAGAAATTCTAAATCAACCAGGACTGAAATCTTAAGGATTTCCACTTTAATACATCTAAATTTCAAAATGTAAAACAGTGTTTTTAATCTCCTGCAGGGGATCCCTCCAGTGTTTACCTATTGCTAGTGTGCGTCCTGGTCTGGGTACCCCCCGGAGTCCCCCCACACCCCTGCTCAGAGTGCGGGGTCATGCAGGGGTGAAGCTCCCGGTACCTCAGAAGGTTATTCAGGAGTCAAGCCGCACTGAGGCATTCACAGTGGTGAACTGCGGAGCGGGCAGACGCTCCGTCAACGCCGGGCCGCTGACCACTCACCGCCCCGCTAATGGGACAAGCACCCCCGGCTCCACCGTCCTTGTAACAGCGGCCCATAAAAGAGCACAGGAGGATGCTAACCAAGATGAATGGCGTTTTTTTCTCAGCTCATTCTACACTAATCAGAGCTTTTCATTTGTTATGGCCTTGCGCCAGCCCCTCCACCGCAGCCTCCATTAGGGGCCAGATAACGTATAAATTCATTAAAGTCAAAGAGGGACATTAAAATGGTCATTTGTCAGATCTCTCTTTGTGTGTCCCTAATGGTGGCACATGGTTCAAGGCATTGAGATGATTTTGGTTCCCCTCTCCAGTGCATCAAGAGGGGAACGTGGGAACTGGAGGAAACATGTGTTTTTTATCTTTTCATTAATGGTGGCTGTTTGAAATTTTCAAATTTTTAACAGTTTATTGGTTTATTTATTTATTTTAATGCTTTCTGAAAATAAAGTCACAATATTAGTCCTATAATAATCTTGCATATGTGGAATTTGCACATTGGTTTACTTCCTCATTTCATTTTATTTTAATTTAAAGAAAAATTGTAACTTAGGCACTTTGCTAGTGTATATTGTATGTTTATTCTATGTTCATATTTTCTATTTTCTATGTTATATTTTCTAAGCCAGTTGCAGTAGTCTGGTACATTTATAGTGTATTCTAATATATTCTCTATATTGTGTAAACTATATATATTATCTCTAGTGTTGATATGTGTCTTTATTGTATATCTACTGTATCTATCTATCTATCTATCTATCTATCTATCTATCTATCTATCTATCTATCTATCTATCTGGGATATGTGCAATAATGTGAACCCAACCACTCCTTCAGTCTATTTTTGGTTAACTTACTTATTAAATCTTTATTGTTTACTTGCTTATTTGTTTTTTTACTGATGCTTCTTGTTGTTTGCACTGTCCCCCTTTGCTCCTGTAATCCTGCAAATTCCCCCCACTGTGGGACTAATAAAAGGCTATCTTATTTTATCCTAAATTTGCTGCCCAAAACGACCCTGTTATTTTGTACTTATTTTAAATCTATTATATATTTTGATATTTTTTACTTTTATTTTCTTTTGTTTTTGCCTAATTGGAGCAAACTGTTTTGTTTTGTTGGCTATCCAATTCATCCATCAACTTCAAAACCCTCCACCACCACCACCACCACCCCCCTACACATACAAACTCACAGTCAATGAAGCAACCCTTTGCACTAATCCCTTTGTATTCACACCACCATTCCCACCAAACAATGTCCTGAAGCCTAATCCTAAACCAAGCACTACAAACCTGGGCCACCTGCTAGCAAGTCACAGCAGCTAAAAGGCTAACACAAACCTGAGCAAGTCACCTTAAAACACCACTTCACATGCATTCATACACATTAATGCCTGGATTGGCATCCAAACACACTTTTTCCCTCCTTCTCTCTCTCCTTCTGGCCTCTTTCCTCTCCTCCCTCTCTGTATCCGTCCCTCCCTGGCTTCAGGATGGAGGTTCTGGCTGCGTCGTCATGGGAGACGGCTCTCTCCATCTGCCTCTGCTGTCATTAGCCCATCTCCACCAACCACGCTTTATCGTAGGGGACCCCCGCCACCCCCCACCCTCCTGGACCCTCTTCACAATTCTGACAACCCCTGCCCCCTGCTCCATACATAAGCCTGAGATGATAAGTGTTCCCCCTCTTTGTGTCGGCCAGGATAAGACAATGCCACACAGCGCTACAGAACATCATCCATCTCATAGGTCATCAATCTGGGACACAAAAGATGAAATGTAGCTCGAAACTCCCTTTTTTTGCACAAGGGGTTTCTCTTTGCTTAGAAGAAGCTCGTCCTCCACCTCTCTCGCTCCTTTTCACTGCTGGGTTAGTGGTTCACCAGCGAATTCTTCGGCCTTGCGTGATGGCTGCATGGGAGTTAATGCATGTCAACTATTTCAAAAAACACCAGAGCATAATTGCAACTGCACAAAAAATGAAAATATCCAGACCTTATTTCAACATCTACAGTGACAGATGAACTCTGTTTCAGTTCCTCTGCAGAAACAAACATGTTGTAGATAAGGATGATTGAAAACAGGCTGTTGACACACTAACAGGCTTCTGCCAAATTTACATGAAGTTGTCTGGTGGTACTAATTAAAAGCCCGGTGTGACTCACAAATGCCACCATCTACCTTTTGTTTCTCCTCCTCTTTTGCCTAATTACATTGTCCACTGTCCTATCACCATGGCAAAGCTGTCCAACTTAAGTGGAGAAATCTTTGACAACCACAGCCATGTCTTAAATCACCACTTTCAGTTTTACTGCCCTCAGGGCAAAGAAAAACGTCTATAAAATAATTTGTCCCTGTTGCCATAAAGTATATTAATCTGTAAGGACGGCTACTTTTTTGAAGCCAGCTTGCCACCTCAGCACACATCATTTTATATCTATTTATTCATCCTTTATTCAGTCCTCACCATCAAGTACCTGGTGCTCCTTTTAGCTTCTATTGTGTATTGTGTTTTTATGTAAATGTGTTTTAATGTGTCCTGTCTGGATGTGATATGATGTGTTTTAATGTACCCTTTTTAATAGTAGATTATAGTAGATAATAGTAATAGCAGATTTTGCACATGCAAACCAAAGACACATTTCTGCCTTTTGTACACATAAAGTAGAGAATAAAGTATTTTCTATTCTATTCTATCACCAGCGTGTTTTTTGGGGGTTTTTTTGTCTTTGGTCATTGTCTGTGACAGGCAGAAGTGTCTTGATGTAAGGTCTTAATTTTATTCACGTAAAAGAACACACTGAGCTTAAAATTTTATTTCATTTACCTTACATTTTCTCAGAAATCAAAATCACAAAAACGGTGATTGCTATGATGCATGACAGTTCTATTACAGTTTGTCCAGTTTAGTGTAATCTGCCGTGATGTGATAGTCACACTCAATGTAGCATTAAAGTTGTTCCAGATAGTTGCTGTTCTATTATCCTGCAAACCGGTTCCAAAATGTACTTCCTGTTTAGACACTAACTGTTAGAACTTGTGAGCAAAAGCAGATTTGTGTGTGTGTGATAATTGGATTCTAGTGGACTACAATGTGCTGTTTTTTTTTATCTCATTTCATCTCTTCTCTGCAAAGTTTTATCCTCTTTAGTCATCATGACTGCAGATAACAAGAGACACAGAGACGACAGCCGTCCAGCTATCACGCTTCAGTTGGGTTCAAATTAGATGATCTTGCAGTGTTGTAAGTCATCTGATATCTGATCAATAAACAAACATCTTGGGAGTTTACGTATAGCTGACGACAAATAAGAAACTAGATATTGTCTAAGGATTTGTTTATCGCAAAATGATAATCTTCTTTAAATTTATTCTGTTGAATTGTACAATTCTTTGAATTCATTTTAATCGTTTTAGCTGTGTAAAAAAGGCTCTTCTCCCTGATTGTCATCACATTATATAGCATTGTTCCCCAAACGTTTTCATGTAAATACTAGGGATGCAAAACCGAACCGTAACAAAACGAACCGTTCAATGATGTACAAACCGAATTGTGGGATTGTTGAACTGTTGCACCACCATTAAATACAGACCTGCTAATTATTTGATGAGGTGAGGGCATAGAAGAAGCAATTATCTGAACATAGGCCTACTTGACTATCAAGTAGCCTGCCTTATTTCATGTATAAAATCAGTGTTTTGTTTATTTTGGAGTGCAAACACATTAGAAATGGTTATGTTTTTCTTCTCCCTTATGTGCAAAACAAACCAAACCGAAACCGTTACACAAAAATCGTATTACAAAACGAACTGCGGGCTTGTTGAACAATTGCACCACTAGTAAAGTAGGCTACCACCGTAAACTCGAATAATCATGCAAATATACTGTAACATTATCAATCTTGAGATGTTTATTTGAAAGTATCGCGATAATGCTACAAGATTTTTATTCCAGGGTGAGACAAATACAAGAGAGACACTAAATTATGATCTAAATGTTCTGATATTTTGAAAATAGTCTAAAAAAACCCCCAATAAAAACGGATGTCATACTTTAGACAAAAGATGAGACATACATACTGTGGCAGCTTCAACCGTTAAACCTGCCAACAACAAATCAGGGTAACCTGTTAATCTGCTGTTCGTGTCTGGCTCTGAGGGGCGTTACGCACAATCAATACGATGAGCCCTGAACTACCCACTAAGACTAAAGACACCGTCCACGCCATTAACCACACCACTCCAATCTGACGCCGGTGCATTATCAGCATGACCATCAGGACACATGGCACATGGCTTATATTTTTAAGATCTGTGAGGAATGTTTGACACTTTGACTTTGACATACAAGGCAACCTTGGATTTCGAAGTGCATAGTCACCCATATAAACATAACACTGGACTCACCAGTGATCTCTGATTGCTTACATTAGTTGATTGGGTTTATGTTATAGTTGAACCAAAGACTCCAGGCAGATGGCTGACCTCTATATTGTCTTTACCTTGCTGTAATAAGTTAATACAGACTGGGGGGCTTGTTTGTTCAGCATGGCGCTGAACCAATCCAGCAGGGAATCAGCCAGACCACCTCAGGTTAATCTCACTATGGCCTGAAATGCCCGTGAAGGATTAGGCCAAGCCACTGGTTTTTAAGCACACTATCTCACTTACCGCTGCGGCCGTGCCATTTAAAAGTCACAAATAAAGTCTAAGAGAGAAGGGTTATTCTTTTACAGAGCTTGATCGCATAAAAAGTCATGTTTTGTCATGCATTCAACAGGAAGCTGACATAGCTTTTGTCCAAATGTGCAGTATATGTCATGCATGTGTTCATAACGCGTATACACAACATGCGGGACCTACATGTGTGACCGTCAGTTACAGCAGTTCAAGAACATTTTGTTCCATGAGCACAGATCAAATTATAAGTGCGCTGACATTTGCATGTGCTGCTGATTCAAATGATTCATGTGCAGATTCAGCCAATCAGGACAGGGTCACCAAACACCAGAGATTTGTTTTTTTTAAAGACTGTTTTGATGACTGTGGCATGAAATCGCCTGAATTTAAAGGTCAGCAGTTAAGTATTGCAATTCCACAAAGTTGGAAGGAACAGAGACAGATTTTTAACAAAGTAGAGGCCGAGATGTCCTAACTTTTACATGAAAAAACCCTGGATTCTACACGTCCCATAATGCAACTCTATAGTGTCTTTAAATAGACTCTCCCTGCCTGGTGAACACTCATGTCTTTCAAACTACACACCTGGTTTGTAACTCTGGGTTTCTGTTAAAAATTATGTTATTTTTTCAGACTTGACAAATCTCTTCCAGAGCCACAGAAGACATTATACAACTGTTTTCACATACATTTTTCTTGAATTAATAATTTTAGATGTTCTGTCTTGTCCAATACTGTTATCTGTCTTTCTTTTATCTATCTTTGTAACAGGAGGGTGTCACAATATACCGGGTATTTAAAAATGAAATACTGATATTGTGTTAATAATACACATATGATAATATTGTGTAAGTAATCCAGCACCTCTTAAATCATTTTATATATACAGTTATGGTTACAGATTCTCTCTCCACCTCCCTACACTTGTATTTTGAAAATCTGATATTGTGACAGTCTTACTTTGTAATAGTGCTACATAAATACATTTTACCCACTTACTTGTACTAGAGTTATGATGTATAACCTTAATTGTATTTCACACAGGCTTTATTCTCTAACAGGCTCTATGTAGGCTTATAGGGGTTCAAAACCAGATGCTTGCGCTCTCTGTCGTGACACTAAAGTACAATTCACACGTCAGCGGCACATAAGCCCCATGAAAGCATCCATCCGTCCAATCTACACCAACTTCGACCACTGGCCACCTCGGTGACCGTGGTACTGAAAGGACAGCAGACCACCAAACTATCTTCACCAGGCTGACTAACATCAGAAATATTACCAAACCAATCAATCTATTCCTTTGTAAAAAATATTTTTTTAAGAAGGCTACATTACAAATATGTAGAAGTTCATTTATTTATCTGTCTCCCATCAAGGCTTTTTATAAACACAGAGAACCTGCCTCATCAAACTGTTGTATACACAAATTCCCAACATATGGGAGGAAACCAGTGGAAGTTTTGTGTGATTTGAATGACTGGAGGACACCAACTGGCCCAAGAACAGGACATCACTTAGCAAAGGTCACATTTAGAGGGCATTCACTTAGCTTAAATCAGTGGTGACCTGTTACAAGATAGAGAATATACGAGGGAGCCCCTCATGTATGTCCCTTGGAATAATTTGACGTAGCCTATGTTTTACACTTCTATAGTTTTGTGAAAGAACAACACAATAGGAATGTATTATTAGAAAGATATTAGACATGCATTAAAAATATTTTCAGATTCCAAGAGTTACAGATTTGTTATATTAGAACTTAATCTATATGAACTATTATAGATTTAAAATATTATTTGTTGAACTATGAAGCCTTTTGGAAAAAAAAATCAATATTTATATCATGATAATTTAAAGGAATGACTCTGAAAACTTTTCACTGACCTCCTGGCAGAGTGCCGCGGTCCTCAGGGGGTCCCCGGACCCCACTTTGAAAATCACTGGCCAAAATAATTCAGGCTATCAGACACTCAATGGTTGAATTTTGACAAAACAATCCCATCTCAAGGTCCCCTCATTACCTTTTTCCAGAGCTTTCAGTCATGGTCATCATCGGTGATGCAGCTTGCCAAGTTGTCATGGAGATGGATCAGTTGACAGGTGAGCTCAGTAGCACTTTTTGGACTTTTTTCATCCGTCTTGGTCTAAAACTTGAGCACTAAAGTTCATCCTTGAGCTTGGAAACAGTAGTTTGGCAAAACAATCCCAATTTAAGGTCCATTTACTTGTTTGTTTACTTGTTTCAAGAATATGGGGGACTGTGAGGCATTTCTCCTGTTTTCTCTCAGCTCTACTCTTGCATGACAACACTGCCCCTCGCTTTAGTTTGCAGTAATTTGTGCGAGCCCTTGACTAGACATTACTAGAATTGCTCTTTCGCAAGATTAGTTGAATTTAAAGATTTGATTTGAGCCTGCATCTCTTCGATAAACAAGATACTTAAAAGGTTTGAACTCTCAATGTGGGTATTATGCAGTTAAAGTGAATTAGAATTTCAATATAAAAACCACCATAGTCTTATCAAGTCACACATTATTCAGCAAACTTCAAGATTCAAGATTCAAGATTCAAGTTTCATTTATTGTCACTACACAGAGTACAGCGAAATTTGAAGCAGTCCTGATGGTGCAATCACGCATAACATACAGTATAAAAGAAGTTTAACCTAAACTACTATAAAATAAGTAAATATATATATATCTAAAAAGAAAAGTATATATATATATATATATATATATATATATATATATATATATATATATATATATATATGTATAACTCGAAATGTTGGCCTATGATACAATAAATACAATACAATTACAATACGGTCAAGGCAGTGTACAGTACAATCAAAGACAAAGTCAGTGAGTTATTGCACAGTAAATACTCAAATGCTTCTTCTCTGTTCTGTCATGAACTCAATGACATAACAAATCCTTTCACAGAGAGGTCAACTAATGGAGCACACTCTCTCTCACCATGCTGCAGAACCTGCAGTACTGTGCTGCCGCCTTGTGGCCTGGTTAAGCAGCACC
The DNA here is from genome assembly GCA_916701645.2 of Sebastolobus alascanus. NCBI lineage: Eukaryota > Metazoa > Chordata > Actinopteri > Perciformes > Sebastidae > Sebastolobus > Sebastolobus alascanus. Next base: position 114,727 of record CAKAOJ020000508.1, read on the forward strand.
AGCACATTCCCAACAGCACCCCTCTGTGTTCGCTTTTACGCACATTTGTCCCTCGGCGGCTTCCGTAGATTAACACTAAAGTCAGACGTGTATCTAACAAACGTCAAACAGGAATTTCCTACCAAACAACTACAACATGATTGAGTCCTATGAACCAGCGCTTCTTCATCGCAACTTGTCTGTCTGAGGCAATTAACTAATGAATTCAAAAGAGGATGGCGTCCGACTTAACGTTATTCTTCGACAATCATCGACAATATCCTGTGATGGATAGTGAGACAGGCATCATGTCCATCGACCATGGAGGAGAGTGGGGTAAGAGTCGGTTAAATACACTTCATAGCTTCCCTAGACAAGGAAACAGAGGTAGCTAACGTTAGAGCTAGCTGGCTACTAGTTGAGGTAACAGATACAACTAATAATTGTGCCTCTAAAATACAACTTGTGACAAGGTTGCCGTTTAAAAAACACTGAGGTTGATGTCAGAGCTGTGTTTACAAAAGCTCTAAGTCTTAGCCAGCTAATACAGTTAGCATTAACCAGCTAGCTGTAGATGATGTAACCTGCTGAGACTATATGTAATGTAAATACCGTAATAACATTTCATTTCATTTCATTTCAAATTTTATTTCGAACATGTAAAATAATAATAATAATAATAATAAAAAAAAGAGAATCATCATACAACAAGTGGACTTCCAGAAAAAAAGCAGTATCCACATACAATGAAAATCATAAGCAAAAGAAATTGTCAAACACTTGCCTTGGTTTACATATTCGAAAAGGAGTGAGAAGAAGTACAAACTTATTTAATCCCACCCCTTCTCCATTACTCATTCATTAATGAGTAATATATAATATAATAATATGGCTGGAGACATTACACACAGAGCACTTGTTTAACATAGACACATCACTTTAATGCTCTCTATCACATATGGTGCATACACTTTGCTGAAAAGATGGTTTACTACACTTGTTTTGGAAGAAACATATATACCATATCTTTATTCACTCCCCCCCCTTGATGCTTATTATTTGAAATTATTTTGGAGAAAAAAAAATGAATTAGATAGAAAGTTTAATTTGGCCCAGTTTTTTAACTTGGGCAATACCCTTTTATACAACTTATAAACAGAGAAATGTCTATGTTAACAGTTTATTATGTTAAACATGTTATGATATGATACTGCATTTCGTTGTACTTGTACCTGTACTATGTGCAATGACAATAAAGTTGAATCTAATCTAAAATTAATCTAATCTAATCTAATATAGAAACTGTCTACAGTTGCACAAATATCTAGCTGTAAATAAAATAAATTAGTTTACAGTAGCTTTTCTCATTTGTCAGTTTATATCCAAAATATATATCTACTTTTAATCAAAAGCTATATATGACTGCATCGTCTTGTTGCCGGGATAATATGAAATGTAATATGATCTGAAGGCAGGATTATTCTCAATGGGCTTGATGTTGTGTGCTGTATGCTTGTTTTTACACAGACAGCCTGTTTGATGAGCTGGAAAACCTCGGAGATGCAGATGAGTTGCTTCAGGCCCTGGAGCATGCTGGCTATGTGAGTAACTCATCCTCTCAACATGCAAATGTTTATTATCAACTGAAAGTGAAAGAAATGTGCTTGTTAACAGTGGTGCAGAGCTAGAGATGGAGGTGCATTGTAAGAGCCATGTCATTTGATTCTCATTGCATAAGTACATTGTAGGGCTGACCCGAATGCTTCAAAGCTTTGAAGCTTCGACCATTGCCATGTTAATCGACTTCCAAATCAGTATTCAAATGCTTCGTCTTGTTTTTTAATATATATAAGTATGTTATAATGATGTATAAATCCCAAAATAGTCCATGAAATAAGGACTCATCCTACAACATTATTCATATTTAACATTAATTATTATTAGTTATTCTCAGACAGATATCGCTGTTTGTTGCGTGTAGAGGTGTGTATGTGTACAGTCGTGCGTCAGCAGCGTTGTCCCGGGGAATGAAACGGAGGAGATGGAGACAGACAGACAGACAGACAGAAGAACATGTCAGCCTGCTGCGCTGTGAAGCGAAGCTTCGAATACCTTCGAATATTTGTCACCGAAGCTTCAAAGCCAGAAAATGGTATTCGGGACAGCCCTAGTATATTGTGTTATGCCATTGAAAGTTATTGATATGCATTAGAATTAAGGTAATTATATTAGTCATGTTGTAGAATGGGCTGATCCATTGTGACTCTTTGATGTGTGTGCTATTGGGTAATTTGGGTGTGTCCCTTTAAGTGTGATTGGTGCGAGTCAGGCTTCAATGGAAGCAACAATTTTTCTGTCCGCAGATTGTTGACTGTATTTCAGTTATTTTTAGCAAAACTGGTCAGTTTTTGATAGTCCATCATTGCATATGGATGCATTTTTGTTATTATTTTAATTTTCGGGGAATAAACTTCTTTTCACTCACAATATGAGCGTCATTATTTGGATAGTTGATTAAGGAGAGTGAGTGTCTGCAGAAGGCAAGTGGAAGTTGGACATGGTAGTCTACATGAGTCCGAACCCTTTACATCCTGCAAGAAGTGGCGAGGAAGGTTTATAAGAAGCTGCCACTACATGCATCATTAGCTCAACATGGTATGTGATGTAAGAACACGTGATACAAGAACAGCAGCATCCCACATTCATTGTGTAGGTGTCATAATGTAGGCAATAACAGGGATTTTTACAAGAGTTTTATTGACGTGCTGGTTTCTGCACGTGGCTGAAATGCATGGCTCAGAAAAAAACACTAGAGTGGTTATATGCACGTTGTTTAGACTGTTGATCAGACATTGTCTTTGTTTCCAATCTGCATTCTGATGAGGTCCATCGTTTAATAAGTGTGTGTTTGGTTTCTCAGGCCAGTGAGGTTCCAGACCTGGACTTTGATATCGACATACCGCTGTGGAACGAAGTGGACACAAGCAGCATCTGCACAGGTACAGCAACAAATGTTGACATCTGTGTTTCAGTACTTTTCATCTTGTTTAGTACTCCTATATGATAGAACCCATGTAATGTGCTGTTGCATAGTGATATGTTGTGGCAATTTGGTCGAATATTCTCAGGTACTCACTGTTGTTGTTTTGCTGCTTGAAGCTTTAAAGGTGCAATGTGTAATGCCGAGTCACCTGCTCCAAAGAAGTAGGGGGCAGCATTTCACCTCTACGACTGGATCCATACAATCTAAATTTACAGTCATCAGTTATTAAAAAAAGCCAACTACTAACTAACAGCAGGGCGACAATACGCAAAATTCGATCAAACTGCTGAAACTCTGAGAGGCGCTCAAAATAACACTGCTATCTTGTACTCTTCACGAGTAGCGTCGGCCTATAGTGTGTTTACTGTGCCACTAACCGGTGGCTGTACGGTCCTTGTACGCTTTGATAGTTTGTTTATTGGATTAAATTCAAAGTGACAGAAACGAGACAACGAGGAGAGCGGTCGGCACTCGGCAGTGGACGCAGCAACTCAAATTCAGGGTCTAACCTGTGTAACAGCAGCAACAGAAAGTTTGCTGATCCGGCGGGGAGTTGGAGTGGTCCCCCGGGATCACACCCCTGTTGCCGGGGTTTGCACTGGCTGAATTCGGTTGGCAGTAGATATCTCTGCAGCACAATACATTGACGTATTTGGCGTAACGTCAAACCTGTTACTTCTTCACATGCTCATATAATATTAGTTAATTTTTTGAGTGTTTTAACCTTTAGGTGTAATACACCACTGATGACCCACTGTTGAAAAAATGAAAATAACCTTTTTCTGAAGATTATTATTATTTTCTGAAGTTACCTATCTTTCAGAATGTTTACTATATTTCTTTAAAAATGTGGGAAATTATGACGAAATATAACTCGTTTGTTTATTTACTGTTTGCATGGCTGCTTTATGATTGATTTGCAAAGACAGCAGGTGTAGCTTATTAATTAGGTGTGTTTTTATGGGACATCGTGGTTTATGCTAAATGAATAAAAGGATGTAGAAAAGGTGTTAGTGTTGCGTTTATGTGGAGGAATGCACAAGGATAGCCAATCCTATCTGCCTCTGCTGATAAGCCTACATACTGTATATGACCCATTTTTCTGACGTCGTCTTTGTCCTTGTGTGTCCAGATGGTGAGGTGAGCTTGGACTCTCTGTCACCTGCCCACACTCTGAGCTCTGTCCCCTCTCCTACCTCTGTGGAAGCCCTGTCACCGCCATACTTCTTACAAGTACGTCACTGTCCTCAACTCTTTGTCCTTCTCAGTTTTCTTCAGCAGTTGACTCGTATTTCCAATGCAAATTCTTACCATTGTTATTGGTTGTGAGTATTTACATGTTTGCCCCTCTTGTTGCGCAGTTGGAACAAGTAAAAACTTCATCCAGATGGTGTCCAAACATTAACAGCTGCTCTTTACTTTTGGATACACACTTTAGACACTTATTAATAAAAGCCTTAAACACCTTGTCAAGCTAATAATTTGCTGGCTTCCTGAGCGGTGCCCCGCCCCCTCGTTAAATGGAAGGTGCTGACAACTTCAGCCACATTAGCATAATTTAGCAGGCAGATGTTTTCACAGTGTGTCAAAACAAGGACAAGGGTTACATCTTTGTCTAGCCACAACACAGTCTGCACACGTTTGACCCAGACTGTATCACCCTGACTGAATCCAAGGACATGTTTGTTTACTAGTCTTTGAATATTGACAAGGACATTTGATTCATGTTTTATATGATGTGACAACAATCATATTTCGTCTCTACTTTCTTGTGAAGTCTGTTGAGGGCTGATACAACTGTAGGCAACCATCGTGATACTGCAGCGACTCTGACGTAATGTCTGTTTGGAAGACAATAACAGGCTGTTGTGCAATCAAGACACAGCTTCAAACTGTGCATTTTCAGAGTGTTGAGCAGAAGAAGTCAAAATAATTAAACCTTTGTAGGAGTTAACAGTATTTCAGATGTTGTTTTAGTAGTCACTGAACTAGGGCTGAGCAATATGTTCAAAATCTTCTATCCCATTATAGGTAATTTTATATCTCGATACCGATATACAGTATATCACAATATATCAAGTTTTTTGGTAATTCAATAAAAACATAGTCTGTTTTTCTAATAACAACATGGTTAAGCCTATTTTTGCATACTCCTGTGTAAATTAAATACTTGACAGATGAAAAGTACAGTGTATTTTCTCATTTTATGAAGAACTTTAGAGCACATTGAACAAAAGTTTCAAGTGAAATTATAGGGAAAAAATAAAGAAAGAAAAAAGTTTCTGATTAGGTGTAAGAGCTCTTCTTGTTTTGATCGTTCGCTCCGGCTTCGCTCTCACGTATAAGGATCAGAACGCAAAGCGGCGTCCAAATAACGTAAATATTGCCGTAACGCAGTTTGGCGACTGTTTTGTGACATCATGATAGAAACGATATAGAAAAATATAAACGATAGACATTTTTAAATCGTTTTGACGATATATATCATCATATCTCCCCGCCCTACACTGAACTACTACCATGCTTTTGTTTACTGATGAAAAAAAGAGGTCCAGTGTCTAATAGACACAATTCTTCTCTTCTCTTCTCTGCATCCCCATCCAGGATGAGGCCCTGTCTCCACAATCGCAGCCCTCTCCTGTTTCAGTCTGCTCAGAGTCCAGTGGCCTTTCTCTCATCTCCCCCCCAGCTAAGAAAGCTCCGAAGAGGACCAGCCAGACCGCACGAGGTGAGGCAGCCTTTACCCACCGCACATCTGCTCGTTCAGCTGGCATCTATGTTTATACGCTTTGTCCAAAAACCAGGGGAAGTTTTGCACCACACTCTGGGTTTGCTGAATTCTGGGAAAAAAAACAAAGAGAGATAGAATTGGTCTCTCATTAGAAAAGACTTGGAATGATTTGTAGAAAAAAGAAATACCATATGACAATAAATGCAAATTTCCTCACCTGAGCTTAGAGTCATCCTTTCCTTGTATTTACATAAATCCTGTGTTCTTATTTGCTCCTCCAACCCCCCATCCACACACCAGCCAGACAAGCTCAGCCAATCAAGAGGCCGATTCAGATCGGCCCAAAGGTCTCCATCCAACCTAAACCTCTGATCACAGCTGTGCCCCTGGCTCACGCAGCAGCTCCCCTGCAGACCAAGACAATCATCATTCAGCCCCTGCAGACCACGGTGCTGCCGGTGATCAAACACGCTCCAATCAACATCCAACCAGCGCCCCTTCCAGGTCAGAGCTCACACTGCAACACATTGCCTCACATCACACTGTATTGCATCAGACCTGTGCAATGGATTTATTAGCGAGCGCTTGTTGTTCTTTACTTAGAGTATTTTGTAGAAATTTAGAGATGATATTAGTACTGTTTGTTGTTTCTGATGAATTTGGTTCTTGCTTAGACAATAATTTAATTGTGTGTTTTGGCCAGCAGATGGCGCTTTAACCTTAGTTTAGTATGCTCATCTTCAGTCTCCCATGCCACACTGCTTGATGGTGAAGTAATTATAAGAAAACCAGACATTAAGATGCTACATTTGAGAAAAAGGAACAATGCTGGGAATCAGCCTGCATAAATATACAATCAGGAAAGTTTGTTTTATAACCCACATGTAAACCAAAGACTATTTATGTGTGCTTTTGTGTGTTTTGTGCATTAAAGTCATTATTATTTTTGTTTTGTGGTTCAGCCTGCCTGGTTTACCAATCTGGTTACATCAGCAGCACCTAGGCCAATGTAAATTCGTATGTCATTGTCTGGGTCCCAAGTGGGTGGAGTGTCCAACCTCTCTCGTCTTGAATTTGAACTTGGCTCTCCAGTCGGCCTGGTAACGGCCAAGTTGGCAGATGGCTAAAGCCAAGACGTCCAAGTTTAGGACCCCAGATGGAAGTCAAGTCAAGCCTGCTCAGTGTTACGAGTCTCTTTGGTTTAACCGCAGCTGAGGAGTGAGCCCTATGTAGCATCAGGCAGATGGAGGAAAGAAATTAGAGATATTTACTGATGAGGTCACATTTTATAGAGTTTGACCGGTATTTCCAAACAAGCTGACAGGTGTTCAAGGCTTTTAATTTCTTTTGACTTTCATCCTCATGAATTCTTCTTACAGATGGTGAGCTTGGGCACGAGACAGCGTTGGCACCACACACGCACCTTCATTAGCAAGACAGGCTAACGCTTTTAGCACTGACAGGTTGTTTAGTATTAGAGGTGAAGGTTGCTGGGTCAGTATGAGGAATGGTTCCTGGCACAGTCTTACTGGGAGGAGTGGGCTACACCCTGGGAGGCTCCCACATTAACAGGACATTTATAAACATGGATAATATTGTGTTTTGTTGAGGTTTTGCTAAGTTTCTTTCTTTCATGCCTTAATCCGTTTTGAATGTGGGCCAACATGCATGTTTATCACGCACATAAAACTCACACACCTCTCAGTTTGGAATGTGGAAGTTTAAGAGCACAGGTCGAGATGGTAAACATCTTTTCCACCTGTACTTTAAACGCAGAGAGTCCCGTTAAAGACGAGGGGTTAATGTAGGTCACCAGCGAAGAGGGGGCTTCAAGGAGCTGGACTGTACCATCTGCAGCAGCAGACAGACAGACAGACTGATGCAGCCTCCAGATTGTATATCGGGTTGAATGTTGTTGTCAGAGATGGCAAGACAAATGTGGGTTAAGAACATAAACACAAACATTCGAACAAACTGACAATCACGGTCGGCATTAATCAATGTTAATCATACAGTAAAAAAATATGATTACAGTATAGCTGAGACCTTGTGTACTCTTTCTCAGGACGTCCCATAGTGCTGTCTCAGCCAACCCAGGTGCTGCACATCCAGACACAACGGGCCGTCACCGCCAATGTGGTCGCCATGCCGACGTTCAGCCAGGACAGGGCCGTCCCTTTCGCTGCACCTCCGGCGGTCTCCGTCATGCTTCGAGCCTCTTCGTCCGATGATGAAGTGAGTCCCGTCCACACTCTTTATCACTCAAGTCTGTTACATCGTTGAACTGCACTGAGATATGAACACAGAGGGGTGTAGATGAGAAAGAGCTCAGATTAGTGCTGCTGCCCTCATTCAAAGGGTCAATGGCAGATGTCCACTTATGTATAATCAGCCATGCAAAAGAATTAAACATTGCATTCTAGGGCTGTACCAAATAGTTCGAAGCTTCGAAGCTTCATTCATAACATTGACATTTAAATTCTAAATTGACATTTGAATGCTGCGCAGCTTCTTTTATTTGCATGTCTATTCATTCATTTATAATAACTCCAGAGTGTTGTAAAGTACAAAAGTCAACATTTATTGTAAAAAGATAGATGTTATCATTTCTAAAATTCACAACATGTTTTTATCTAACGAAATATTCTGCTTCAATCCATATTTGTTGGTGTCTTAGCCTTTCAAAAACAACATTTTCTCTGCGGTCTAAAAACAGTTTGCTGTCCCGCTGACCACACACACAGGGAGGTACGCACTGATGATTTATATTTATTTAAGAAAGTTGATTTAATAAAAAAAAGACTCATTTAATCCGATGAATCACTTTATTCAAATCGAGGATTTTAGGGTGATGGCGTCATAAAATATGACGACAGACATTTGAAGCTTCATTCGAAGACATTTGAAGCTTCACTCGAAAACCCAAAAAAAAGTGACATTCGGTACAGCCCTATTGCAGTGCAACATTTAAATAGAAAAACCTACAATTTGCTCCCTCCTACTATCTATGAGATTACTTATTGTGTGTGTCATTATAGCCGATTGCGCACATATAGGTGCTGCCATTTACACATCTTTCTGTATATGTCGTCAAACACCCACATAACTAAAAATGTTATTTGATCAGGGGTCATGAAAATGTTTTCAGGTCACTCAGTTTGCCTTCATTGGTTACACCCAACACGACCCCGAGGGGACTCCACCTGTTTGTCTCTGGATAAACAGGTGGAGTCTCTGGAAAATATTTTCCTCTATGGCATATTTCATTATATGATTGATCAAGTTAAATAATCATATTGACAATCATCTAGTTTTGTAATAAACATTTATTTTTTTATAATCTTTAAATCCAGCTAAAAGATGTGTCAGGAACCAAGAAAGTGAAAAGTACCCTAAAGTTGGAAACAATGGAGTCAGAAACCAGTGGAAAATACCCAGAACTTGGAAATATTGGTGTCCAGGTAACCAACGGTATAACGGTAGGAGGGCACCTGTTGTAAGCACCACCAAAGGTGGGACTTGTGCTGAAGCATAAAAGCTGGCTCACCATTGAAGGTGTCTGCTCTCGAGACCAGCACTCTGTATATTTTACCCTGTTTGATCTACAGTAAATCTATTCATATGGAATTCTAAAGTCTGTCTTATTTTTAAACTTTATCTTTATTAAACTTATTGGAAATGCGGATGAGGAACTGAAACCATCTGGCCCAGTTGAAGATTTTCCCCCAATTCCCCTCGGGACATTGTTGGGTGTAAACAATGAAGGCAAACCGAGTTACATGAGTAACTCCGTTACACAAATGGGAGGTTGTTTACTGAGAAATCAAGTCAGTAAATACAGGTGCATACATGAAGTAGTGCCATGTTCCCAAACCCTATCGGGCTAAATGGACATCTGATTGCTCAAACAAAATGTCAAACATCCTTGTCAAACATTTAGTTTTTTCTACTTTTCTTTCTCTAATCTGAAGGGATTTTTTGCTCACATGATCTTCTGAAGGTCGTACTCTTTAATTTGCTGCCTAACTAAGAATTATATATTATTTATTAGACGAAGCCTCTTTATACAACTAAACAGTACCTCCAAGAGTTGTGTTTGTGTGCGTGGACATGCGAGGACTTGCCTGCGTGCACTTGCATGCAGCTGCATGCCTATGAGTAGCCGCATGGGCGTGCATGCACTTGCCCACTATGTAACTATGATGTTGTGGTTGCCATGTTCACACTCACACGGAAACCGCCCAACATAAACGCTCTATCTTACCCTATTTTTTGTATGTATTTTAATTTCACAAACCATTAACTTTAATTTTGGCGTAAAATAAAGTGTTGAAGGGAAAAAGTTTATACCCTTTTTGTGTATGATGATGAATGTATTTTTCCGAAGTGAAGGAAAAGTTATTTCACGGCACGGACCATGTCAGTGTGTAAAGATGCAAATGACGCCAAAATCTATGACCTCAAATTAAATGATTTTGCCATGTTGTAAACATGCAAACAGATTTTTTTTTTTCAAGCATCTGCTTGATAGTTACTTATTAAAAATGTAATCTTAAAATGATATTGATGGTCGTCAGAATATCCCATGAGCCTCTAGGGCTTTCATGGAGCCACAAACAACCCACAGACGATCATTATTGGCCTCTGCTTTGTTTGTACCTGTTGGGATTCATTGGAAAGATGCACGTTATGTAATTGTAGTTCAGACGGCGTGAATGGTGTCACAGAAGGACGTTAGGCTACTCTCCATGTGGATGACAGAGGATGGATCCTCCCGTGTGTTGCGTTCAGTGGTGAGGTCAGGACAGCTGCAAGACAAACATGCAAAGTTAACACACAGCCTTCTGATCTTCAGTATTTCTCCCTTATGCACTCTTGAATCTGTGTAATGACTGCACAGGGCAGCACAGAGCTTTCAGTGAATCTTATGAGGTATTATTAAGTGCAGCAGGGACTGCCCCAAAGATTTAAAAGTTAAAAAAGAAAACTCAATTATAGTACGTTTTGTTTATGGTACAAACTTGTGGTCTCTCAATAAAAGCTTTTGCGCACGCTGGTCCTATTTTGGGTGGGAGAGTCTGATATTCTTTTAAAGACCTAGGGCTAGTTTGTAGGCCTGTGTTTCTGATTCTCCTCTCTTTGTGGCTTGAATGAAGTGCAAATGCATCTCTCTGCTAGTCTGAATTGTCAGCCTCCACCGCAAAGTCAGAGAGATGCCGTGACTTTCAGCAACTTCAGTGTTGTTTCAGGCTTCAGTTCCTGACGGCGCGCTCATGTCTGACCTTTAGCGAGTTGAGAAACATGTTCTCACTCCGTCTCCTCCTCTTATTTTTTTTTTTTTTTTGGGGTGAGAAAACTTCCACTTTCGCAGTGTTTCCCATCCGCCGTCTAGCTCAAACTGACGTGGCAGTGAAGCTGCAAAAAGGGAATCGTCGTTCAGAAGGGCAGCTTTGTTAATTAAGAGGAACCATATGTGTCACATTTGTGGAATGTCTCCTAAATCATTTGCAGTGATGTCTGCGGTGACACTGGGACGACCACAGCTTTTCAGCTATTATCATCCTATAGGAGTAATCACTGCGTGGCCCTGATGCGTTACCAGGGATGCGAAAAACATAACGTCATAAGCTAATGTCACAATGTTGTATTTCACCAGTCTGCTCAATTTATCTTGACATTAATGATGTTTTCCATCAGGATTTTTTAATGATTAACCTCAGCTGAAATCTCATAAGTGGCCGTTGTTTTCTGAATGGCAACAGTTGACCTCTGGCTGTAAAAATAGTCGTACCCGAGAGGAACTTCCAACGTCCAATTATCTTGGGGATCATCGAGCACTTTTCGCGCCAGAGAACAATGTCAAGTAATTTCAAAGCTCAGAGGCCAAAACAAATACGCCTCTCAGCCATTTGTAAAGCAAACCAAGTCAATAAAGTTTACAATAGATCATTAAAGGGGAGGGACCGTACACATTAATTGTGAGGGGGAAAATAAGACTGAGTGTTTGGAGCTGACACCTCCATTCATTTCTCAGGAGAGAGAAGTGAACGTTTTTAAAGATGTTGTAGTGAAGGTAGGAAAAATCTATTTATACTGCAGAATCTGGGTCATATAATGACTTAAAGCGAGACTATGTGGGTTTTGCTAAATGGCGGCCACTGTAGTCATAAGTGACAACTGTAATAATAGTAAAACATGGTCTAGCACAAGTAGAGAAGAGTCATAAAGTCAGCGGCTCAATAACATCACTAGGAGTATGTATCTAAAGTTAGCTAATATTAGCCACCACAAGCTACTGGTCATACCAGACCAAGTAAGGCTGTAGCAGCAAACCCCCCGAGTGTATTAAAGTGAGTGAGGGTTTGTTTTTGATGAACATCAGAATCAGAATCAGTTTTATTTGCCAAGTGCATACATACAAGGAATTTGACGATTTTTTATGCATCTCTCTAAATGTACTTCTACAGAAATAGAAAATACAGCTAGGGATAAGGACAACAAAGCTGGACAATAAAGGTAAAGAATAAACAGGACTGTTTTGTAAACAAGTAGTGAAAAAGGTGTATATATAAATATTATATAAATATATAGAAAAAGCACCAATGACCAACAGTAAAATAAGAAATAAAATAGAATAGTCTATAAACAAGTGTTCTGGAAGTTGTTAGCAATACAAACAGTGCAAAGAAATACTGAATGGATATAGATGGACTGCATGATTATGTACAGTATGTACATGTATTTTTGTACAAGCCCACTATCATAAAGTGGGCATGTCTGTAAAGGGGAGACTCGTTGGTACCCATAGAACCCATTTTCATTCACATGTCTTGAGGTCAGAGGTCAAGGGACCACTTTGAGCGTTACTTAGCCTCCTTCTCGACAAGCTAGTATGACATGGTTGGTACCAATGGGTTCCTTAGGTTTTCTAGTTTCATATGATGCCAGTATCTTCACTCTAGCTTTAAAACTGAGCTCGCTTCAACCTCCGAAATATCGATTGTGTTAATGCGTTGAAAAAATGAGAGGCGTTAACGAACGTTACGAATTTGCGTTAACGTGTTGTTATTGCGTTAACTTTGACAGCCCTAACATGTATACATGTCTATATACTGTATGTACAGTGTGTAGGATTTGTATTGACAATGACAGATGATATGTACATATTTAAAACATTTTGTGCATTGAAGAGTGTAAGAATGATAATCTATTTAATATGAATTCATAAATTCAGCTCTTCATTTGTAAGAAAAAGAATGTGTTATTTCATCTTTCAAAGGTTGTTTCCCTGGCCCACCGAGAAGCTCTCGAGCCGTGTCATGCTGTGTGAATGTGTTCGGACTCGCTGCAGCTGTGTTCACTTTATAACCTCACTGTGGTCTGGCCACAGCAGCGCAGTGGTGGACTTGGTGGGCTGGGGGATGTGTAAAATGCCTGTTAAAGATGGCATGCTTGTGCCAGGTGTTAGTTCATGTTGTATCAACAGTTTGTCTGTACGTGTCACTGTTAACGCTGTTTACAGTACTGTATTTTGGGCTATAGATAGCCTATATAAGCCCGGGTGTTAAACGGCTGCTAACGATTACATGCTTCAGGCAGGTGTTGTGCCGGACGAAGCATTTACGACAGCTGTAAACAGCCATCAGGGATTGGGTCACTGTAATGTAATGAGCTCCTATACAGCCGGGGATTTAGCTGTGTGTGTTTGTGTGTGTTTGTGTGTGTGTGTGACACACTGAGAAACAGTCCAGCCTGGAATTGGAGGCCTCAACAAATCCTCCCATTAGTTCGATGGGAGGATTTAGAGGTGGGGACCCCAAGAAAGTATAGTGTGATGTTGGATGGAGAGGAGCCCCCCCACCTCCAACACAGAAGATGATGCTTTTACGTACTTAACTGTGTTCAGTTTCCAACTCAGAAGGGCTCAGTTAAGTTACAGAAAAAAAATCACCTTGAGAAAATTCCAGATTTAAACAATTACACATTATGTCCCATTATTCAACACTCATTCAGGGAGAAATCGTATCATAGATACTAGTGGTGTAACAACAAGGCTCTTAATTAAATGCACCCAGTGATTTGAACAATTCACCACATGATGTGTTGAAAATCTGTTGAACGTTTCAGCTCCCTGACTTTGAGCTCGTGTTTATGTCACCACATCTGTTTTTTTTTTTGTCCTAATGTATAAAAGCTGCTTTTGTGTAATATGATGCAGCAGGAAAACTACTGTATTTCCGGCGGCAACCTCCAGTTCTGAAAAGTGAAGCTAATGCAGAAGTGCCTTAAACTTGCATTCTTTCTAATAGCCAGCAGGGGGCGACTCCTCTGGTTGCAAAAAGAAGTCAGATTATATTATAGAAGTCAATGAGAAAATGACCCTACTTCTCACTTGATTTATTACCTCAGTAAACATTGTTAACATGAGTTTATGGTCTCAATCACTAGTTTCACGTCTTCTTGAATACAGCATGATGTTCATTTAGTAAATTATGGTCCCATTTAGAGTCAAATAGAGCATAAAGCAGGGTATGCTTTAGGGCGTGGCCATGTTGTGATTGACAGGTCAATAACACGGCGTTGTCCGGTCTGGGAGGTGTCCGTGTTTTCGTGGTTGCCTAAAAATGTTGTAAAAATTGTTCAGCGTTCAGTTGTACTTAGCTCCACCCTCTCGTGTCACTTCTGGTTGCAAAAAAACAAGATGGCGACGGACAAACACCAAGATGGCGTTGGCCAAAAATGCCAAACTCGTATAGAAGAATATAGAGTACAGAAGCAAAGAGACAAAACTCCGGTGTTTTGCTTTTTGCAGCTGCTGCCGCCATTTTGGACTGAAAACTCTTACTATATTTATAATATTTTTATTGCTCAACACAGGCCATCTCGGTAGAGACATTAAATATGACAATAGAATAATTTTGTTTTACTTTTGTACGGCACTTTGTAGGCGGATGTTTTACTGGGGTCCGGTCGTCGCTTTGACTTTCACTTCCTGGCAAAATACGTTCTTTGATACAATGCTGTAAATACATCACACAAAACTCCATTGTTTTATTACAAAGTGTAAAATGATATAGTTTCATTAAGTTGAATGTCTATTGACAAACTAAGGGATGCAGGCTGTCACCCTGCTGTAATGTATCGAATGGAAGTGTGAATTTTGTGATTCATTGCATGCCAAAAAATTCCAGTTTCTCCACTAACTGTCGCCTGAATACCTGAATGCAAAAACAACAGCCACAAGACATCAGTTAACTGGAGCAACGTGCTCTTTTGCTTTTGTTCTGCACCTACATGTTTAACCCACAGCACAGTTAATGGATGTTAAAATGGAGATTTAGGGAAACCGAGTACCTAAAAAGTGAACTGCAGCACTAAATATTTCTTAGAAAGGTTTCAAGATCACAGGTCGACAGTTATTTCACCTGTGGAACGCATGACAAAGTTATTGGTGTTTTATGACCGACAGTAAAATCAGGAACGTGTTAAACTAAGTCCCCTCCCGTTTGGATAGGTTAAAGGTTCATCACAAACACTTCCTCCTGGAGTAACCCTTCGGGTGCTGAATGAAAAGATCGACCCTCGACAGCAGTGTGACGGTTAGGCATGCTGGGATCTGTTGGCTTTTTTTTCCTCTCTCTTCTACTGCATTCATCCATAGAAGAGCTGTTGATCAGGTATTGTCCCTTTCAGCAACACCCTGCAGCATGCAGCTGTGTAGTTCTGCAGGAGGAGAGTGAGCTGCTCATGGGCACCTTGGCAGTTTTTTTTTCCCCTCATTGACTTTTCCCACAGACACTTAGTTTGAGTTTGAACCGGTATCTGCGTTCTCACCCATTCTTCCAGAGAGGTTCATTGAGAGGTGCCATTTTTTTGCCGCTTGTCCAACATTTTCCTCCTCAGCCTCATTCTGGTGGCTGTGATGTGAAGTTCCCCCTGCTCTCCACTCCCTGGTAACTGCTTACTTGCAGCGTTCCCAGGCTCGGGCTAGTGGCACGGCTCCCAGATCTGGCTCTGGGAGACAGAGGGGTTTCTCAGGAGACAGAACACAAATACAGGGATCCAAATAACTTAATCACCAGCGGGGCCATTAGGCCCAGGATCTTAGAGGCTTACCCAGGGGAGGGTGTTTGTGTTTGGAGAGGGGTGGCTGGGGACTGGATGGTCAATGAAGGTGTTTGGGTAACACCACAGCCATGGGTCCTGTTAATTTGAGACAGGTCATGTTATGATATGTGCTATTTGGGTTAGTTTTCAGTCTTAACCTCTCTGACCTTGAGCGGAAGGAATCCCACTAGTTATCCTTACTGGAAACAAGCTGTAAAACTACTTTTACTTATTTATTTATTCATTCATTTGTTTATTTTTACACAAGTATTTTCATGTTTTTTGTTTTTGCTCCCCTTTTTCAGAGGTTTGAGCAGTCTTAATTTGCAATAAAGCCTTGAATCAACAAAAAACAAATAGAAAAATGCTGAATACTATGAATGAATCCATTTATTTACAAATTACCTTGAGTGTGTAAGACACTGATTACGGCAATTAAGACTTTTTTTTTTTTTTTACATCTAGACCTAAAACATATATAGTGCTTCTGTGTTTATGTGTCTCACATGTGAACCCATTTCTCAAAGGGTGACACACTCCATAAACACATTTTTCTTCACATATAGAACCGAGGCATCTCAGTCGACCTCTCACAGGATGTCGGTGTAAATATTTTCAAGCAGAAGCTTGATCGCGTGCACTTAAGGGCTCTTTGGGGGCGACGCTAAAGCCATGATTTGTTGCAGAGGTGTCATTTACCTCACGACACATCTTGAACATGTCTGTGTTTTATTCTGCCACCGTAGTAAACTGGAGCATCAACAGCCGAGGTGTTCCTCCTCTCTCAGAGAGAATAACAAAGTCGACCCTGGCTTTTATGTCTGCTTCCCCTTCCCCTCTTTGTTTACTTTATCACTATGTGTTTTTACTGGTGGGTTCTCTCTTACACCAGTGTCCCCCCTTGCAAGCTCCTGCCTTCTCACACATCTTCTGGTAAGGAGGTCCTTAGTGGTGTTCAATGTACCACATAACATCCTCAGTATGAATAAGTGGGTGTTGGATCTCTAGTGTTGCAACAGCATAGACTGTATATAAGAAGTGGACGTAGTCATCATGACGTCACCCATTGGTTTGTAGACTGCCGAACGCTTATTAAGACAATTTCATGCGGCCAAAATGTTACCATTAACTTTCAGGTTAGAGGTTGCCCACTGGGATACAGTAGTAAATATGGATAAGCATCTATACCATTGACTGCACTGTGCTGTTTTGCATACCTAAATGTGTGTTTATCCATCTTTCCCCCTACCTATTCCCTAGTCACTTGTTTAGGTGTTTCACAGAATAAGATTGCTTATATGAATGAAAAGCCATTTTTAACCAAATTCCCTTTAGAGCTAGAAAAACATGACATCACACTAGAGAGAGAAACCTATGATCTAAACCAAACAGGTGGCTCAGGCAGACATTTCGCTGCCTTCTCACAATAACCAACCCCTCTTTCCTGTTTGGATAGGTGTAGAGTGGATACATCCACAATGTGATGAAATACGTGACTTGACATGAGTAATAATAACCTATGGCAAATGTCTGTTGCTGTTTCTGTCTTTTGTCTCTTTCTCGCTCCAGTCAAAGGTGTCTCAGAGGCAGCAGCGCATGATAAAGAACCGCGAGTCTGCATCCCTGTCTCGGAAGAAGAAGAAAGACTACCTGCTCTCGCTGGAGGCTCGCCTGAATCTCGCGTTGTCTGAGAACGAGCTGCTCAAGTGTGAGAATGGCAACCTCAAAAAGCAGCTGGAGGGCCTGCTGACTGAGGTGAGAGGCTAGCAGCCACAGCTCTGCCAATACTTCTACACAGCCTACATAGATGTCTGTGAACAGTAACCGAAGTAGAGAAATTTCCACAACAAGTCTTGTGAGGATTATACATGACTCATATCTGTGATTTGTAGTTTGTAATACAACATGATGTCTAACTTTTCCTGCAGAACACAGTACTGACGGTAACGGCCCCCAAGAGGAGAGCGGTGTGTCTCATGGTGGTGTTGGTGTTCGTTGTGCTCAACGTCGGACCTATGAGGTGAGCACATGACGTGACTATGGATCTCTCTCTGTATGTCTCTAAGTGTCTACACAACAATTTGAGTTAGTGTCTAATAGCTTCAATTCAAACAAAACAATGGTGATGATGGCACACTGTAACTCAAGATACATGAAGATTACTGCAACATACTGTGGATGCACAAGAGTTTGATTACCGGAGGAAAACAAATGGGAAGCCCCATGAGTCATTGTGGGAATCACGCCTCTCATGTGAGACATTACGCAAAAACGTTTATTGAAAACAGAGCGGAACATTTCCCACTGAAGCAATATGTTCACACAAACCCACTTCACCCGTATTTCAGTTCACAAAGTCAATGAATACATAAAAGTTGACAAATTAAAAAGCGATCTTCTCACTATTGTTTGCCAACAGTTTAGATAAGGCTTGTTTATGTTACTATCAATGAAAAATAATTAATGTAATTGTATCACATTCATTCATAATGGTCTCCCTTTAAGTTTTGAGCACAATTACCTGAACTTAAAGGGGACATATCATAAAAATCTCTCTTTTTCAGTGCTTGTGCACATATTGGTATCTGGAGTGTCTACAAACCCACAAACTGTGAAATAAGACAACCCAGTCAGTTTTTTGTGAGTTTCCTAGATTAGAAAACATGTGATTCGACAAGTTTCAGATTTGGCTCCCCTTCCTATGTCACATGCAGGCTCCTGAGAATATACCGCCCCCCCCATCAGAGTATCTCCACCCACGGCTTGAGAACTACCTTTACCAAGGCAAGGCTGTTGAGTGAAGGCTAGGACACGATCTTGAACTATAGGGCATGACACATGTGCAGTGTTACTGGAGCTGCGATGTTAGAGGGTTACAGCAGACGGCGTTAGAAATAAAGGGATTGTGTTTGCTCAGGTGTTCTTTGGGTGCGCTCGGCCTGACAGAACGTTTTGGTTACGCTCGAATGGATGGCGCGAGATACACAATAGAACGTTTTCAAATAGAAGACATTTATTTATGTTTTTTATTAAAGATCTTTTCAATAATTGCAGAATTGTAACTCTCACCCATAAAGTAGGCTACTATGACACCCTCCCTGCGAACGCAACGAATCAATCATCCTCATGTTCTATGATCGTGCGCCAGCTAGTGAGCCTTTCGGCAAGTGCAGATCAGATTTTACTGCGCATATGTTGTGCCCCAATTATATGACAAGATATGAAGCTGTGACATCTCCTCTAGAGCGTTTCAGACAGAGGGTGAATACAGGTATATTCAGACATACAGTATGAGAACAATAATGTGTTTTTTGATCATTAAAGCGTGTAAACATGTTCTAATAGAAACCTAAAATACAAGTATGAAGCTGAAGCATAATATGTCCCCTTTAATAGTAACCTTGTGGTACGATCCAGAGTAATGTAGTCCAGTAATGCCCATACATAACAGTCTTATCTTGAGTGAAACTGATGTACTGGTAGTTGGTAAAGAAGCCGACGACTAATAGTTCATCCATGCCAAATAGCTCTCGTGTGTACAGTATCTTCCATTCCTCTGTTGTTGTTGCCAGAGTTTATAGGACTGTGTGACTAATGGGTGAATAAGCCTCAAAACGCCCTGCTGGGTTGGGAGGAAAGTAAACATTTACCACTTACTAATGTAAAAAGAAAATCATTTCAGGCTACAAAAGAAGAAGTATAAAACATTTATATATGTAGCGGTACTTCTTATCTGTGCTCGTAATATTAACAGTCGTGACATATTAACATGAGTTATGTAAAACTTCACTGGGGAAAAGGGTTTATTCCACCCAGCAAGCAGATGGAGAGATTGCGTAATCCCACAAAAACTAAAGTCAAATCCACCTCCAACTATAACGACGACTTCTCTGTTCTCATGTTTTAAAAATGTTTGTTTTCTCCTGGGAATAACTCGCTCCACAAAGATGCGAGAATCTACTCGTTGGACTGGCTGTCTTTGATAATCTGCCTGCGCTCTGTGCTGGGAATGTGTCCTTTCAGTTGTTCTCTAGAGCTTAGAGATGAAAAAGGTTTCTTGGGACCCATGAATGAGTTTGCTTTTGTGACTCGAGTGGTATCCACAGTAGCTGAAGTCTGTGTGTGTCTGTACCTGTGCTCGCATCTGTGTGTTTTGTGTTTGGGCTCTCCTTTGGAATGTAAAATATGCCCTCTTTTGAGGTCGGATCCCTTTGAAATGAAATGTCACCCAGTGCAGTAATACTGTTGAAAGAGGCCGTGTGTATTTTTGCTTGTGTGTGCGCCCCAGCGTGCTTTGGGTTGTGCAGTCTAGATCAGAGTTCAGATTCTGCTTGTGGCTAAAAATCCTCCTGTGCACAGGATGTGGCCCACGTGGAATTCAGCGGTCATTTCAGTCCAGTACGCACCCGGTTCTTCTTTTTAGTTGGTTTCCTCCACCCTTATGGTACAATATCCACAGCCTCCGTCCTTTCCACGCCCATTCATTGTCTATGTAAGCAGCCGTGCAATGCATTCTGGTAGCATGGCGGCAAGATTCAAGAGACGGGGCCGCTTCTCATTTGCATAAAGTTGAGGTCGAGGCTACTTTATGCAAATCAGGGGCGTCCAGAGACTTTTAAACAAAATAAAGACAGATAGGGCAACTGTATGCCTTATTTCTCGCATAAAATGTTTTCAGAAACACATTTCGGTGAACTATTTTCATGATATAAGAAAAGAAAGTTTCCAAACGAGCCGCCATGTTGGTTCCGGTTTGAAAGCTGGGAGCAGCAGCCCACGAGGGAAAGCGTTCGTCCAATCAGCTGCAGAGTGCCTTGTGTCTCGTGGCAGCCCGTCAAGCGTCCAATGCTGAGAAGCGAGGCGATCCCTCGCAATAAAAAACGCCCCTGTGGACATTTACCATTAGTGTCCTGATTTTGCCTCACCTGTCTCTTCTCCTCACCTCACCTGTCTTCTGTTTCTTCAGTCTGTTTCCGGGCGGCCCAGGCTCCAAGCTCAGAGACATCTCCATGCAGCCCAGCGGCAGACACCTGCTGGGTTTCTCCTCAGAGGAAGAAACTGAGGCTGTGATTACCGATTTTCTCGGCAGCGGCCCCTCTGAGATGGCCGACAGGTAATGAGTTCAACCCACCGCCGCCAACACCTTTCACAACACAACACCATGTCAGCGGACCCGGACGCACCTGTGCCTGCGCTCAGCCTGAACTGGCACAGCTCATTACGCCACGTGTAAACATGCGCGCCAGCCGATTACCGACTCTGTCCAAACGTCTGCTTTCCAAACGCCTGCAGGCCCCTGGCTAGTTGGCCAGCAGTTGTGCTTTGAGTAACAAGGTGGGAAATTAGGGTCAAGCCTTGTTTGACATGCAGCTTTATATTGCCAGTAACAGTTTATTTTTCTAAAGGGTTATATATTTTTCTTTCTTTTTTTAAAATGCAATAGAGGCCCAGCAGTCTCATTTGTAAATTGCATAAATAACATTCTTGTTTGCTGCGTTACCTGTCCCGCACCCCCCCATGTCCCGAAAATGATGTTTTGCAAGCTGGTCAGAGCGTCTAATGTCTGCATGGCATCGCCAGCCTGTGTTTTGTCAGATCTCTGCGTCGGGTATGTTACATGCTAATGTAAACCATTCGGCTGTGGTATCGGGTTTCCCGGCAGCATTAAACCAGCGCGGGCAGGAAGGAACACATTAGCCTTTACAAAAGGGGTGACAGCACCAAACGTACCAGGGAGAAGGATGGCAGGGGAGGGGGGGACATGCAACTTAATCTCAGGGTCCCACTGAACAGGAAGGTGTGTGTGCGGGAAGGTTATTACGGGCCCCTCATTTAGAGTTATGATGAAACCTCTGCGGGCTGACATGTTGTCTCGCCAAACTATTTCCAGAGCGTTTTAGTGACGGGAACGCGAGGCGTAGCTGATGCGTTGGCTCAGATCAAGGAGGCCCAAGGGGAGGTATTACGTCGGTGGCAGGCGTTTTGGTAACAAGCCCTCTGCAGGTGGGCACTGACTGCGGACAGTCTACATCATCACCTCAAGCCACATGATCATTCATTCACAGAGGTAGAACAGTTGTAATTTAAGTCACAGTGACGTCTGAGGAGCAGTGTGCTGCTGATCCATAATGTATGTAAACCCACCTTATGGTAACAATTCAGACTGTTGGGCTACATAATGAGACTGGATGTGACCTGCAGGGTGGTACTGTAGTGCTCAGTTCTCTGTAGCGTGTTTCTGATCATCCTCGAGCAGGATGTGGACGTATCATTGCAGAATCTGCACTTCCCCTCTCAGCATTTTTTGTGCACACAATTATCGACTGAAGCTCTGCCACCTCTGCACATGTCAAGCATTAAGAATTTGAATCAATGAAAGTCATTAGT
Source organism: Sebastolobus alascanus (assembly GCA_916701645.2). Classification (NCBI taxonomy): domain Eukaryota; kingdom Metazoa; phylum Chordata; class Actinopteri; order Perciformes; family Sebastidae; genus Sebastolobus; species Sebastolobus alascanus. The sequence goes on from CAKAOJ020000508.1 coordinate 136,974, forward strand.
AGCTATGATTGTCTCCACATTGGAGCCAGGCTGGTTTCTTTTTTGGTACCATTTTGCTTCCTGTTACTTGATCCACTCTTGGGCCCAATCCCAATGTTCCCCCCCCTAAGGCCTTAAACCCTGAACCCTCAGGGACTTAAATGACATCCCCTGGTAAATTGGTGCCTTCAAATGGGGTCGTGTTTACCGTGTTCACGAGGAGAGTCCATATGAACGCCCCCCTCTTGTGGTATTCACGACCTCGTAAGTGGAAAGTTTCTGAAAGCTCCGAGTTTACGAGTTGTGACGTGTTTGTTGACGTTGTCAGAAATAGTGGAGGCCATGGAAGTTCATTTTTCGGTGCATAATAAGTTAATATATTGTCATTTTATTCGTATATTGTAATTCTTCATAATTTTATAATATGTCTGAGGGAAGTGTTGATATCCTCTGTCATGCCTTTGCATTTACTGCATTATGTTACCCACTTGCTAGCTTGCTAAATTGTGAGCCTCTGTGGCTTCTAGACGCCGACAGTAACGTTAATATTGCCGTTGCCTAGCAGCGGGGTTCTCACGACTTAACCACTTGAAGGGCAAGCATGTTCACGACTTCCCATGTTCCCATAAACATGAGCTCACAAGTTTCATGTGGCGCAAGGGGCTGCAAGGGCTTGAAATGGTATAAATATGAATGGGACAGCAATTTGCGGCGACATATCACGTTACCTTGACGATGCCAATTGTGGCTTTTTATTTTAGGTTTTTTACTGCCGGATTTGAACGTCCAGGGTCTTGCCTTACAAGACTAGACGTAACTGTCAAAAAAATCAATGTACTTGTTTTTGTCAAACTTCATCAGGCAAAATTAGAAATGATAGAAATGGTTGATGAATAAACCAGGTGTGTAATATAGTCTAATGCTTGCATTCCTCTGATTTCATGTGTTTTTTACGTTCCATCTTAAATCCTTAATGTTAATATAAACTTAAATATGCCAGGCTGAACACCCATGTGTCGTCCTCTTTCTTTACCTTTTACTTTTTTTTTTTTAACGCCTCCACGCTTTCCCCGGTAACCGCGGTAACCCTGTGTTTAACGTCACCATGCTTTGAATTGTGGGTAATTCCCTCAGGCAAAGTCTGCAGAAATGCAGACTTACGGAGAGTGATCATAAAGGGCTCGAAATGTCAGCGAGAGAGCCCTCAAGGACTTGATGATTTGACAGTGGGACAGCCCTAAACCCTCGCGGACTTTGCAGGAACGCGACTCAAAGTCTGTGAGTCTGTGAGTGTGGACATTGGGATTGGGCCTGGGTGTTTCATCGCCGTCAGAGGGCAAGCAGCCACGTTGGCTCTCAGTTTGCATTCAAAGCATATTCTCAACATGTGGAACATATTTTTTACCAGATTCTTATTTGAAATTCCAACATTGATTTGAGAGAACATGAACAGTCTTGTAAAGTTATCACTTTTCTCTTTGTTTACCAGCCTCTCTATCTGCTTTTTCTCCTGCGTTGCAGCTCTGAGGATAAGGCCCTGATGGTGGTGAAGGATCCTATCTTCCTCAGACCTCCTCCCCCCTGCCAGCCTCCTGTTAACAGGACCAAGTGCTTAGAGTGAGTTCTGAACTCTTTAAAGCTGCAGTCGGTAACTTTGAGCAAATATGATAAAAAAAAAGTTATTTTTAGAAAATGTTACCTATCCTGACAGTAGTGCATGAGACAGGTAATCTGATTTCTCAGTGCCGAATAGAGCTGCACAATTAATCGAAATTTAATCGAAATCGTAATGTAGCCTACTACCATTTTCAAATCATAGGCGCAATATTTGTCAAACTAGGCAGCGCTGATCAAATATGAATTATTATTCTGTTACTGTAGTGCCTATTTCTCTCCTCAGATGTTTCAGAAACATCTTGTAGTGTACTGTTTAGCTGTAAAATGAGAACGTTTGCTCCGGCCGGTGGGCGGTGCTCGGTTTTGGCTCAACTGTTTTCAACATGGTGGCCGGGTCACAAACTTTCTCATCTTTCTCTTACATTTGAAACAAGAAATAGGCATTACAGTAACAGAATATGAATTCATATTTGATCAGCGCTGCCTAGTTTGGTAAAATAACTTATATCATATTTGCTCAAAGTTACCGACTGCAGCTTTAATGTACGGCCTACTTTTCTCCTTTCACGTAATACCTCAAAAATGCTCAAATTTGACCTAATCTGTAAAAAATTCCCGTTGATTGGCAGGTTGGCCCATGAGTTGAGGGGTTGGGTCCACCGTCATGAAGTGCAGCAGACCAGATCCAGACGCATGAGTAACAGCAATCACAAACCCACCAGGACCATTCTGGTAAGTCGCAGCATGTTGCGGAAAACAGGAAAACACACGTCTAATGGGCCGTGTAAGAATTTACGTGATGTTCAGTGTTTGCTTACAAACTAAACTTGACTTGTATTTTAGTCCATTTAAAGTTTTTTTTTTTGCAAAACCAAAAGCCACTCTTTCACCACTGTTTCACCTCCCTTCACACCTTCTCTTTTTTTCTGCCTCTCATTTCTCTTTATTGGGCTGAGTTTAATCCGGCAGTCCTGAGAAAGTAAACACAACACTTAGAGGGGAGCTGTAGGATTAGTGCCCCCTGCTCCTTTTTTCCATCATTTTTTTCAAAATCTGTCACAGTAGGTCTAATACACTCGGAGCTGCCTAGTTCGTATATACCCATTCTTCATTTCACTTTAAATAGAAATGTAGACGTGTTTATTTCTCACCTGTATTGAGCTGTTTTAGCCCCACAGACACACATACGTCTCTTTAATTGTATTTCTGTTCATTTTCATTGGTCCTACATGCAAGTTTAAGTCTTAAGATTTCTAAACTAGATGTGATTTATCAGGAGAAAACCATGGGACTGTAATGTGTGTGCTGATCTCTAGATGTTTTGAAATGATGGTCAATTGCAACAGAGTCTGTATTTATGTGTTTGACAGTGTTGCCAACAGTTTATCGTGCTCTAATGGTTAGTTGATATGAATATAAAGAGATTATAACTAACTCTCTATTTTTTTCCCCAACAGAAAACAGAGAATAAAGAGGCTGACAGTGCCCAGATTGTGACGGTCCAATACACAGAAACTACTGAGGAAAAGTGAGTAAAGGCAGAACATACTGTAAATATCAGAACAAATACACAGTAACTACTGCTTGTGTGGTAAACCAAACCAACACAGTGTGGTAAACTAAGAGCTGAACCCTGTTTAGAGATGTAGTCTGTAGTGTTTATTGTCAGCGGGATACTCATAAATAGATTATGTCAAGCAACTGTAGACAAAACAAACTGGTAAGTTTCATTGTTTTAGAGTTACATTTGACCAAAGTGGCTCTTTGAATGGAACTTTAATGAGAAATAACACCTCTGCGTCTATTTCCACATTTTTGGCGTTTGTCCGTTTTTCAGTTTTACAATCTGTCTGATTTATGATACAGTGATTTTAAAGCATGAACCTCTGAACTGTTTCGGAGGTGTGATGGTCAGTAAGAACCTTTTCTGCTGGACGGCACCGTGTAATTCAGATCAGGCAGATGGAGACAATAGTTTTTTGGCCCCACACAGTTTTTTTTCTGGCTATGAAACATCCACATCTACAGGACAAAAGAAGAAAAAAATCTGTTTCAGCGGTTAACCACTGCAGGGCCACCGGTTGGCCAGAAACACGAGAAAGACTTCCATTTCGAGCATGACATGTTGTACCCAGTATGTATTGACGGTACTGCTGTATACATTATGTTTAGGCCACAGCAGTGAGCTTTTATTCTCCAGTGGGTTGCAAAACAAGGGAAGCAGACTACTGTAGAGCTGCAACTAATGATTATTAATGATTAATCTGCCGATTATTTTCCTTGATTAATCGATTAAAGGCTTGGTTACAAAACAGAATATAGTGGAAAATTAACCATCACATTTTCTCAGGGTGATGTCATTAAATGTTTTGTTTTGTCTGACCAAAAGCATCAAATTCTCATATTTGAGAAGCTGGAACCAATTTATTTTTTGTAGCGACAGGAATAGCCCACATTTCCCACCATGCCTTTCTGGTCCCGAGTGCTGGACTGAGTAGTTAAAGTTTGCTGTTTTATGTTCTAAAATGCAAATGTTTGTTAATGTTTATAATGTAATGTGTCTGTTCAGAACATGGTGGCTTATGGTGGTAATTTGTGCTGGTTTATAGTTTTAACCATTAGTGAGGTGGCTGTTACATTTCTTGACTCCAGCTGTATTTTGCTAGAGAGGTAAGAGGTCTGTCACCTGTATTGAATGAAATAGGGTTAACATTGCCCTAGAGTTTGTTCTTGGCTTTCAACGTAGCAAGCCACAGTGCTGTGCAGAGTGTGCCCTACTTGGGAAACAAAGTAACAATTAATGAGATGCCTAATTGTTATTGAATTATGTTAATTTAAAAATAGTGTTCAAATCGGAGAACATGTTTGTTGATCCCAATATATCTGCGATAGGCCAATACCAGCCGATAAAATCAGATTCAGATACTCAGACCATACACAAACTCACAGACACATACAGTAGACAGCAGCAGTCACCAGCATGTCAGAGACAATAGATAAGTAAGTAAATAAATAAATAACTCAGTCCATGATCAGAGATGCAGACTGGCACCTCGTGTGGCCCCGTCCATTTCTAACTATTTGTTCAGTGTTTTTTAGTGTTCCTCATATTTTTCTGTTCTTCTTTATCAACAGGAATCCCGGCAATGAGATACAGGTCTACTACGCACCTTATCACACCTACGGTGACTTCTTTGATGAGCTCAACCGTCGTGGCGACACTTTCTATGTAGTGTCTTTCCGCAGGGTGAGTTTCAACTTGTGACACTGATTTGAGAGGAGAAACAACGTCTGACACGGTGGTTAAACTGATCACATAACATCAAATTAGAAGAGATTTCAATGGGACGTTTCACAACTCAACACTAATCAAGACACAGTAACTAATGAACCATGAATTATAGGTAATGGGTCGGTTCCTCAACAGAGGGGTTTGGTTTTAGAGAAAAGTGGAGGGGATGGGGGAGGGGATGAAATACACACGCCCAGGGGTGTAACTAGCCCTTTCCAGTCCAGTTTCTCCATTTGCAATCATCAAGACCATGTTTTAGGTTTTTAGGCACGGCCATATGTCACTGTTAATCTTCTCGGTCTTTATTCATTTGACCATTTTTCCACATTTGAGACTCTGAACCTGTTTTTCATTTTCCCCACTTGATATGATTAATCCTGGACATCAAATTCAGAAAGAGTTTGTTGATTAGTTTGGGTTTCTTCCTTCCATCCTTTTATCAAGGAAACAAAAATAAATTTGCCGCTTGGGAAATCTTTTTCCTTTAGTTCTACCCATTATAGTTAGTTTAATTATCATGGGAAGTGACTGCTCCTTCTATTGTCACAAATAAGACACATTTACTTACAAAATGTGTCCAAAAAGTAATGGGTTTCTTATCAAAACCACATTTGGTCAGTGTTCCAGAGAGCTCATATGACACTCAACACCTCTGGTTGATGTTAAGCCCTTAAATCCTCAGGATTACTCAGTGGGGTGGGAGTTTTGAAGCATGCGGTCAAAGATCAAGACCCCCTTGTGTCACCAAGCCGGCCACAGAGGTTTGGCTCGGAGTTGGCATGGTGACAGCAGGGACAATGGCAACAATGGTGTACCCGAGTTGAGGGCCTCTACAGGTCAAGTGGCTGTCGGCCAGTTTCTAGCAGCAGCTTTGTGTTGCCTGAGCAGTGAGGGCGTTTAGAGAGTTTAACATCACAGCTACTTTAACTTTTAAACAAAACAGTTAAACAAAATAATAAATAGTTATTCCTGAGGTTTGATTCATACTGACCTGCTGACAAAAAGATTTTTTGTAATGAATCACCCAGATATCTTGACTCTTCCAAACGTAATTCTTGAATAACATGTTGAAAAATGGCTTATAGTAAAACTTGACTTTCTTGCCATTGTCGCATAAGAATGCATGCTCATGGGGGATCTCTTGTTGGGTCTCTAAATTATAGAGTACGGTCTAGACCTGCTCTATATGAAAAGCGTCTTGAGAGAACTTCTGTTATGATTTGACGCTATATAAAAATAAATTGGATTGAATTGAATTGAACTTGACAGTGAGAGTACTTCAAATGAAAAGAAGCTTATGATTAAAAAACTAAATTATAACCTTTTTGAAAACAATATCGACAATATCATCATAAGGGAAAATAGGCTTTTCAATTATTTCAAAGCTGTGATTATTTTTGATACGAGGATGAGGCTGCAACTAACTATAAATGTCAGAAAATAGTGGAGAATTCCCATTATAATATCTAAAAGCCATTGCAATGTCTTCAAATAGAGTGGTGCAGGAATGAGTCCTTAAACCTAGAAATAAGTTAGCATTTTAGCACTTCCAGTTCCCTCGTCTGGAAGTCAGTGGGTTTTTAACTAGATGGATTTTAACGTTTTGTTCTACGACATAAAATACGTCAGTAAATATCCCACTCGTGAATTTTAAAGCTTTTATGTGTCTTTAAAAGGCGGTTGCTAACAAGTGGCTAAATGAGACTACTAAACGTCACCACGCCGACTCGACTGCCTTTACAGCCTTGTTGTTTATACTCGCGTTCATGTGACCGTGGCGTAGTTCGTTTATAGCCTAACGTTAGCTTTTTATTTCTGGTGATTGCATTCACACTTCAAAAATCATAAAAGTGGTGTTCATTTGTGAAGATTATCTTGCTGAAGAAAATGTGTGAGTATCATAAACGTTTGTCTGCCACAGAGCTTATTTTCTGCAATAATCCAAAATCCCATTGGCTTTTTGTTGAGGGAACCAGGGCGATTCTAATTTCCAAGTTGGCCAACAAAAATACGTCATCTCTGCAACAGTCCCACAGTCAAAAACCCAAAGATATTCAGTAAACAATCACAAAATAAAAGAAACACAGAAAATCTTCACAATTGAGAAACTGGAACCAGAATGTGGTTAATCGATTATCAAAATAGTTGCTGATTAATTTTTTTCTAATTTTCTAATCGTTTCAGTTCTATGAAGATGCATTCATTTTTCTGACTTTCTCTGATTCTCTTACTTTCATTTCAGTCATTTCAAAATAAAAGACAATACCAGGTCTTTTGGGGGTTTTTGAGTGCTGAAGTGAATGAATCCTGGTTTTAATAAGTGAGAAAGGTTAGAGGAATCAAAGATGCATTATCGGCTTTGACAACAACACTTTAAAAAGCACCAAATAATAAAAGACAGAACATAGATTCCAGGCCTGTTATCCAGTCTGAACTTTTTATTCTTACAGACCTTTATTAGCTTTTCTCAGTCAGTTTATTTGCCTGTATTTTGTTTCCTGGGTTTCAGGGTGTGTGTGTCAGCAAAAACGGGTGTGCATTTGTTTTTTTGTTCCACTCGGTATGATGTTATTTCAAGACTGCCAAAGCTCTGGATTAAATTTGGAATTTTGTTTGGATTTTAAAGCCAATCACTAGCAATTCTGACTTTTGTCCCTCGAGGCATCTCGTCGGGTTCATCGTGGCCTGTTCTTGCCCTCGCCAGCAGTTGAGGTCACTCTCTACAGTGTGTTGCACGCTCAGAGGGGGCCATGCTCAGGTCAAGGCTTATAGATACATTACCACCTGTGGCTTTGTTTAAGTGTGAAATGAGGTGAGGTGATGGAAAACATAACTCCCAACAAGACCAAAAATATGGAACCGCTCTCACTCTACCAGCGTTTTGAGGCCTTGCTTCACTTCTCGTGTTGTTTTAGCACCTGTGGCTTTATGTAAGTGTGCATTGAGGCGAGGTGGTGGAAACACTGGCTGCTTTCACCGTGGACCGTATCCCATAGGGTTCAGGGAAAATTCACCTGTTGTCATGGCAGCTGCAGCTGTTGTGTCAGCTTGACAAAGTCGCCGGCCCCCTGATGATGAGCAGTAATGTGGTTGGTGTTTTCCTGCTGCCACCCTCCAAACACAGTCAAGGCACCCGCTCAGTCATTTTTAGCATTTAATACTCCCTTTGGTAGCTTACAGCTTATCCTTAATGCCTTTCAGTGCCATGACCGTATATCACACCAAACCCTTTATTGTGGAGAAACACTACTAATGTAGCTACACAAGATAACTTCATAGCTGAGTGCAACATCTTAGTGTTCATTTTAATAAATCTTATGAGGCATTATGAAGAACACTTTCTCATTTACAACAATGACATGCAAAAGCCTCTTTATCCTCAAATACACAAGTCTTTCCCCACAGCGGTATGTCTCCCTGTCTATCACAGGTTTTCTACATTGCTCTTTCCATGCTGTTATCCCTTCCCCAACCTCAGACTGTAGTATTCCCGCCTGTCATTACCTTAACACCCCTCATTTTTCAGTTCACCCAGGCTGAGTTTTGCACGCCAAGTGTGACAGAGTTTTCAGTTGGTCTTTTGGTATGCTTCTTAAAGGGGCAGTCCACCAGTTTTACACATGAAGTTGAATTTACTCGTAATGAGTAGTACTATTAATGTCTATGTAATGGCTGGGGGACGATTATCTTGAGTTGGGCTTCAGAAATGTATAAGAAGAAGCCTGCATTACAAACTGGAGGTGAGGAGTTTGAAAAGAAGTCGGTATTTAGGAGGCAGGAGTGTTCTAACACAAGAAACAAGTGCAAATACTACCTGATAAAACCAGGCAATCAAATGAATAACCAACAACAGAGACGGCCAATAGTAAGAAGAGGTATGCTGAGAACAATAAATATGCTAAAGATAAAAATAAGATATGTAAAAGATAGAAATAAAACAAAGAAAGACATAAGAACAGTAATGCATGTTAAAGATAAGAATAAAACAAAGGAAGAATGACGGTTAGTTGGCAATGTTAAACAAGGTTGACAATGTTAACTAAATATTTTTTCAATTGTCATTTTAAAATGTTCACAGAGCTTGCATCTCTTATAGCCTTGGGTAGGGGATTCCTTAGTTTTGGTGCAAAGTTTAAAAAAAAAAAAAAAAGCTGAGAGCTGCCCATTTTCTTAGTTGTTCAATAGAGAAACTGGCAGCAGAGGATCTAAGAGGCCAGGATTAAAAAAACAGCAAATAATTAGTAATATAGGCGGGTCCCAAACCATTAACAGCCTTGTAAACAAGTTAAATAACTTTAAAATCAACCCTATAAGATACTGGGAGCCAGAGCAGCTTAGCCAAAACTAGGATGATATTCTCTCTTTCTTGTTCTAGTTAAAAGCCTGGCAGTGTAGCAGCAACTTCTTTGTCTCTGGCTCATATAAAAGTTGGCAAATACTTTTTTTATGTACTTTTCTTGCCTTACAAACTGAGAGAATAGTAAACGGTATCTATTTATCAGATAATGTAGGATTTCATTCACCAATCTGAGTATTAATCATTTAACTGATTAAAGTCATAGCTTTTGAATCTGGTAGTGGAGCTGCAGCTAAACACCACTAATACTGTGCGTGTGTTTGTCACATGTGTGTCCGCACATTAGCATTCCTCTCTCCACCACAGCTCCTTCTGAGAGGATGTGCTCAGATTAAAACCTTCCCGCTCATTGGTCTAATTAATTGCACAAAAGCTGTTTTTAATAGCTCCAGAAACTGAAGTACTTCACTGGTTAAAGCATTTTGATCTCAGACTTCTAGTAGATTAATAAGTGCAATGAGTGCTTCGATGGCCCAAGGAGACGGCATTGAAATTAGATGATGGGGCGAGGCATAAAAAAGTGCTCAATTTGAAGGATTTTGTGACTAGGAAGGTCGTCATGGAAATTATTGCCTTATGCGAGGACCTTTTGAATCTCCCAGATGACCATGGCATCATTGATAACCTCAAGTTGTTAAGTTCTCAGTAGATCTTCTCCTCAGGGGTATAAACTCGGCTCCAAATCTTGATCAACAACTGGCAAATGCATGCAAACGACCGTTTTATTTGCTTCCAAATGAGTTGTATTTTCCTCTCGGTGACCTTCTCCTCTTTGTTCTCAGGATCATCTTCTACTTCCTGCCACCAGCCACAACAAAGGAAGTCGACCCAAGATGTCTGTGGTGTTGCCAGCCATGAACATAAACGGTATGCACTGCAGAACAGACACAACAGTTTGGTCACTCCACACAATGTAAGAGATGAAAGGCGAGCTGGGAGCAGATTCAGAAACACGTCTCCCTACAAGAATGCATTACTTGTGGTGTAAGACACTTGTTAGGGAAAAACTCCTCTGACCAAAATAGAGCACTTTTGCCTTTTAAGCCTATTAAGGTGATTCTGATCCATCTGTGCTGGTATTTTGTTTCCCTAAAATCTACCTTCTTGGACGTCGAGCGTGTGTTGCCTGTTTAACTTAAGTGGAAGTTGCTTTATAGATTTTCTTTGCCAAAAAGTTTCTTTGACATCTGGCGTCTTGTCAGTAGAAGGTCTTTGCTCCCGACCTCCCTCTGAGTCCTTTGTGGTTTCTATTATATCCTTCAACCTCTGATTACTCTCTCTGCTGCATTTAGCAGTGCTGTCAAGTGTCTGTACAGCCGCTGACCGAACCACACACAGACACAAACATTAAAAAAATAGCTTTTTCAGTGCGGTCATTTCCGCTTGGCTCAATTTTTTATTTGTTTTGTACTGAAAATAATGAAGTTGAGGCCTAGGCAGCAACATGTGTGTTTTGTTAGATGTACTGAAGTTATATTCCAAATATTTTTATTATTATGATATTAAATATATCCTACTGTTAAGAAAACCCTTTAAAAATGCCTTTATGCTGCCAAAACCCAGGGTGACCACATCACTAAATACATTGCTTGAATTTTTGGCTTTACATCCATCAACTATAACGGATTTTATTAACAAGGACTTTGTACAAAGCACCTGAAAGAAACATTCAAGACCGTATCATCTAGAGATGTGGTTCCAGTCCAAACTGTGCCACCTACAGGCAAGGAAAGTTATAGTGCAGGCAACCTTAAGCACGCGTGCCACCATTAGCATGTGTTAGCTTAACCAATGGCACACTAGTAATAAGTGTGCAAGAGAGAGAGAAAGAGTCATAGAGAGACTTTTTTGGAAATGTCGAGAGTGCCCTCTCATCCGCATGCCAAATTACCTCTCTCAGAACCACTGGCAGTTGCACGGCCTGTTATTTATTGTAGCTTGATTGCTTTTTTTTCCCCCACCAGGCAGAAACCTCTGGGTCTGAGAAGTGAAGCCAATGCAGAAATGCCTTAAACTTGTATTCTTTCTAATAGCCAGCAGGGGGCGACTCCTCTGGTTGCAAAAAGAAGTCAGATTGTATAGAAGTCTATGAGATAATGACCCTACTTCTCACTTGATTTATAACCTCAGTAAACATTGTAAACATGAGTTTATGGTCACAATCGCTAGGTTCAAGTCTTCTTCAATACAGCATGATGTTCATTAAGTAACATATGGTCCACTTAGAGTCAAATAGACCATAAAGCAGGGTATGCTTTAGGGCCTGGCTACCTTGTCATTGACAGGTCGCTACCACGGCGTTGTCCGTGTTTTCGTCTTACAACTTTAACCCTTTCACAGTGTGTTTTCAGTTTCTTGAAATTTAATTGTAACGTTTTTGGTCGCCTAAAAATGTCTTATTCAGCGTTCGGTTGTACTTAGCTCCACCCTCTAGTGTCACTTCGGGTTCCAAAAAAACAAGATGGCGACGGCCAAAAACCAAACTGGCGAACTCGAGTCTTCAAAACTGTAGTCCACAAACCAATGGGTGACGTCATGGTGACTACCTCCACTTACATTGCTGATGAACAAGATGGGTGGAAGATTGGTAGGGCTAATGATTTCAGCTCAGATGGTTACATGCCAGGTAGGAGTAGTTTAGCTAAGAAGTCATCAGTGTAGAATTGTTATTCTGGACATGTACGATTTTTGGTCCTTGTGAAAATGTAAGCACTGTAGCACATGATGGCTGCATGCTAGTGATGAAAAATCAAATGCAGGTCGTCTTCAGATTATAGAGCAGGGACACTGCTCATCTAGACTGCCTCATTTCCTCTTAAAGAAAACAATCGGCGTCCACATCTTGTCATAGTGGGTGGCAATCAGAGTGCAGTCGGTTGCGGTTTGGGGCTGGTGGTTTCCACCAGCCCATTTGAGATGCAATCACCCGTTTATTTGACCGCCTGCCCTCAAAAACAAAACTCATCAAAAACACTGGTATACACGAGGTTCGCCTCAGTATCGGAACACTTTATCGGCAAAAACCTTGGACTTCGATTGGTGCATTTGTTGCCAAATTGTGTTTTTTACGGATCACTAAAGTACAGATGTTCTTGATTTACATGAGCTCATCATTGCTTTTCTCCATGGTCCTTAGATCTGTTGGATTATCGATACAGTATGTCGAAGTCCAGTCATCAGAGATTTGAGTGGAAAGAAGTCTTCTTTGTCCAAATGCTGCATTTAATTATCAGGTGGCTTGACTTTCACCAAGCCAGTGAAGTGGACAGTGAAGTGAAAGGAAACCTGCCCAAGAGGGATTGTGTTTGTGTAGGGTGTGGAGCAATTAGGAAGACAGCCTGTTGTTGTTGGGTGTTTGCCTGGCATTTTTATCAGAAATCCTCTTGTTCCTCTGATATCTCCCTGTCTTGTCTGCAGCAAAGCACCAGATTTGATTAGTCAACCCGCTCTGAGAGGAGTGAGTCAGTGGAATATGAGCCTCTTACTCAGCAGGGAAGACATGGCCAATGGGAAATAACTTTTTTTTTTCTGGGAGGGGGGTGTTAGAGATGAAGATTGATGAAGGTAAACATTGTTCTTGGTCGGTCTTGTCAAGGAGGAATGTTACGGTCCGTGCTGGTCAGATGGCCCATTGAAATAGCAGTAAATGGTGAAATCCAAGACCTCCTTTTCAGCTAATTGTTGAAATGGCCAAACAAAGGTGGCATTCAGGGAGAGATATCGGGTCTGGAAAGACTCTTGTTAGCTCAAGAAAAGGGCCTTCGATTTGCATGATCTGTCATGGATGCCTACAGTCGGCCACAAATGCAAAACATTGTGTTCTTCTGTGTTTGTACCAAAAGTCTTTTCCTGCCTGTTTTTTCATCTAATGTGCTGGCTGGTGTCTTTGAGAGAGAGGACCATAGAAACAGAATAGGAGTAGAACGGACATTCCCATTCAATTCAACGTAGCAAGATGGTCAGAGCGGCGGCCATTTTTATGTGGACCGTTGCCATTGCGATCGTTGTAGCGGGTTGACTTCCGTATAAACTAAACCGACTAACGGCAAGTCGCGGACTCACTAAGGTGAAGTTTTGCAGAAAGGACTAAAACGAGCAGTGTATTAGTAAGTTATGACGCATACAGAGCCAGAATAATTGAGTACAATTAATAAGTTAATTCTTAATTCACATACTCTTATCACAGCGTATGAAAGCACATTGCTATCGCTAGATGAGGGACAACTTTGTTAGGCTAATTTTCTGAAACCAGTGTCGCGTTAAAGCATAGGGTTAGCATGGTGGAATGAGCTTTAATGCTACACTGGTTACAGAAAATGAGCTGAACCAACGGGCTGGTGGCCTCTGGGTGTAACGGTGCCTTCAAATGAAACCTGTGAGCTTGTGTTTACAACATGGGAAGTCGTGTACACGATATGCTTTGCGACCACACTTTACAGCTCCACTGACATGTGTTGTTACCCTAACAACTAATAACAGTCGCCATTTTCTTTTGTACTCGTGAAATGACTACAGAAAACAGTTCAATGTCCGTTCTACTCCTGTTCTATTTCTATGGAGAGGACTAACAGCAGTTTTATTTTAGCACAGATGCACAAACGGTAGCTTCAGTTTCAGATGCCACAACTGCTCCTCCTGCTAGTTCCTCGTTGACCTGACAGGAAGGACTGTAGTTAAAGAGCAAGCCAACATTCTGACATAGAAAAGAGGTTTGTGGTAATTCTCTACACCGGCGTGGTCCTCCCTCCTTCAACATTATAAAGCCCCATGTGTCACACAGATGACAGCCGTCAAGTCGCGTTTCAGATTTATGTCGTCTTTGAAACTTTGAAGTGATTAAGTGCAAATGTACACATTTAGCTGCGCGAGACCCTTAGAAAAGCAGAAACACTGTCCTCACTCTGGAGCATGATTGCTGCACAGCGGAGGATAATTCTTTCCAGCCCCCCGTTGCTGCTTTCCTTTTAGGAATGCCTTCCTTCTCCAGTCACTAAATGGTTTTCATCTGGAGGAGGTGGATAGACTCCGCTAATCCAGAGTGAGCGTTTGGTCTGTCGTTGTCAATAACTGAGCATCGAAGATCGAGACTTTGATGTAAGCCGTCGCTTGTTTCTGTCTGGCTGCGTGTCCACGGTTCAGGGGCTCTGTTAAAGTTACTTGACCTCGACCGCCTTGATTCTCTCTGAAAACGTATCTGGCTGAGCGGTGGCTCCTCATAAGGACTGAAGGGTGTGTTTATTCAACGATCCCCTGAGTTTGAAAGTAGCTCAATCAAGTGGAAGCGACATGTTTGGAGGAGAGGAATGTTTTGGCGGTGACATCATTTACAGGTGGATCGGCCGTGGGAGACGCACTGCATACTATTTTTACTTCTCTGAGATTGTACATGTGCACTGTAGCTAACAGACAGCTTTCACTGGGGGTTCAAGGTAGAGCTCCGCACCACTGAAGTTGGAGTTGGGGGTCAGATTTTCCTACTCCTCTAATCTAAACAAACATCCCCACCAATGCTCGAGAAGGAGAATGTTTAACCCTTGCCACCCTTGCAAAATAAACTTGTGCAAGTGATTGTTTGCCTCAGTGACTTAATTCTCTATACGTAAAGCTAGTTATTAGCAATGCTAGCTGCATGGCTCTGTTGGCTGTCGGTCCACCACTTTGGTACAGAGTCAGACTGAAATATCTCAACAACTTCTTATATACAGTCTATGGTCCCCCCTCAGGAGTAATTGTAATAACTTGGTGATCTCTTAACTTTTCCGCTATCGCCATCATCAGGTCAAATTTGTAATGTCAGCCTCAGCTGTACTTTGTTTTTAGTGCTAAATCGCAAATGTTAGCATGCTAACAAGCTAAACTAAGATGGTGAATATTGTAGGGAATATACTGTACTGCTAAACACCAGTATGTTCTGTGTGTTAGCATGCTAATGTTAGCATTTAGCTCAAGGCAACGCTGTGCCAAAATGCAGCCTCACAGTGCTGCTAGCATGTCTTCAGACTCTTTTAGTCTTGTTGTTATTGCCTGTGAGATACATTTTTTAATGGTAAAATATTGCTTATTGTTCAACATTGACTTGTGCATTCTATTGTACAACATCCCAAGAATTCGTTAAATATGAGGAGTATATTGGCAGAATTTTCTGAATCAATAATTGTCTGGATTAGTGGGTTATGTGAATGTTTTAGTTGTCAAATTTCCATCGTATTAGACCCGCATTTATTTTTATTGGCCTTGTAATTTAGTGATTATACTTGCCGATGAATCGCTTCCTTTCTGCCATTAAAACAAGCTTCTCTCATGAACACGTCCTCAGTGTTTGTGCCAGTCTGGCAGCCACCGTCCTCCCGAGATGCTCTCTCAGGTTTCCTCAGATGCATCGTTGCCAGACATCAGGGTTTTATCAGCACACACCAGCTCACTGTGTCGCTGAAACTTCCTGGAACGTCTCCAGATGGCACTAGTAAACGGGGAAAAGGAGACCACGCAGAGCAGGACCGTAGATTTGGCAGCTTCTTCAAAGAGCTGCTGTTTGAAGTTGGTCCTCGTGGCTGTGTGTTTGTGTGTTTCCTGTTTCACTGTTCAAGCTTCTCAAGCTGTTGGCTGAATAGAATTTAGACACTTTTGTAATTTGGTGAAAGGTGGATGAAAACAGGAATTAAATGGGAGTCCTCAATTTGGATAATGGCTTGGATTATGGCCCACAAATTACGGTGCAATTATTGGGCACTTACAAAATAATTATGGGGTACAGTAATCTCGTTAAGGGGTAACAGAACATGTTTTTCTTTTTACAAGCTGTAAACACAACATTGGCATCACCTCATGAAGTTGATATGGTAAACGTGTTGGTGAACGTGTTGGTGAACAGTTGCCTGTGTACACATCCAGCAGACACAGAGCAACATTAACACTCATTTGAAGTCGTGTTTTTGGCCATTTCACGAATGGAAGTCCAATATTAACTTTCCTTTGAGCTCTGTTTTGGTCTCCACCAACTCCTGAGGGAAATATCTGGAAATATTCGCCAAGTAGTTTTGGTGTGGCATTTTCTTATTAGGGGATACTTGATCATTTTAAGTAAGTACATTGGGCAAAACAATTATTACATGGGAAAACTTGTGAAAGTAGCCCACTGGAATGGCTGGTTTACAGATTTAGTTGGCCACATTTGTATGTTCTTGGATTGGTTGCTCTATAGTTATGGGTCTTTGACTCACTTAGTCAAAGTAATTATGAGCTAATTATGAGATATGTGGGCTGTAATACGAAGCAGTGTCCGTTCTCATCTTTTTCTATGTACTTATGGAGTAAAGTCAAGGTATGCTGGCTGTAAAATTGAAAAAAAAAAAATCAGACAACTATTTGTTATGTAAAGATATAGAGGAGTAATGTCTACCTGAGAAGAGAATGAAGTCACTCTCCCTCTGTGTGTGTTGTCATCAGAGCTTCTCTATGCCTTATTCTACACTGTGCCCATATGGCGGTTACAGCTGATAACGCCGTCTCAACCAACGGCGGCGTTGTGGAAGTGTAGTGCCCACCCTCCGGTTCCCCCCCAGGTTACCACTGTTAATGCTGTTAGCACTATTAGCTACTAGCCACCGGCTCAGCAGTCGCCATGTTGAGAGCAATGTGGAGGCAATAGATATGCTCTGAATTTCATATAGAGTGGTGTAGGAATGAGTCCTAAAACCCAGAAATTAGTTAGCATTTTAGCATTTCCGGTTCCCTCGTCTGGAAGTCAATGGGTTTTTTGAATGGGGTTTTTAGTTAGATGCCTGAAATAAGGTCTGTGGTTAACACAAGCTGAAGAGATTATAATGTTTTGTTCTACGATATAAAATACATCAATAAATATCCCACTCATGAATTTTGAAGCTTTTATGTGTCTTAAATAAGGCGGTTGCTAACAAGTGGCTGAATGAGACTACTAAACATCATCACGCCGACTCGTCCTCCTTTACAGTCTCGTTGTTTATACTCGCGCTCATGTGACCGTGGTGTAGTTTGTTTATAACCTAACGTTAGCTTTTTACTTCTGGTGATTGCATTCACACTTCAGAAATCATAAATGTGGTGTTCAAATGTGTAAGTATAATAAACGTTTGTTTGCCACAGAGCTTATTTTCTGCAATAATCCAAAGCCCAATTGAAAAATCCCATTGGCTTTTCGTCGAGGGAACCAGGGCGATGCTAACTTCCTGGTTGGCACCTTTTTAAATAAAGCTCACTTTAAAAGGACTGGCAAACCACCAGTGTGCTTTCACTCCCCAAGACAGCTGCCTCCTGCCCACTGCTGCATCTCTGCTCAGTTGTTTATAAAGCAGTTATTATTCATAAATTATTTTAAAATATTTTGAGGAAATATTAACACTGTAATAAAGCCACAGCTCTTTCATAAGTTCATAAGTGCAACATTTTTAACCCTTTTATTTTTATAAAATTTCATTTTTTTTATCTCATTATTTTATACGTCCGTCATAATTTGCAGGATTTCCATTATATTCATCCTCCTCATGTGTTGTGCATTTGGATTGTGCATGTGACACTTTTCCACTTTGTGCTGCCTATCTGTTGGACATCTATTTATTATTGGATTTAAATTAGCTAAGTGGTGGTAGTGTCAGAGCAGTTTATTGTGAGCAGAGCTTGACTGTGCAGCAATGACAGGACCTTGAACCTTGAGGGGGGAAAAAAGGATGATTTCCAGAGATGTCTGTTGAAACACTGAAGCCATTTGAAAAGTTCCAGTTTCACTGCAGGTGCAAAAGAGGAAGTTCAGCAGCAGATGAAGTCATACTCAGCGTTACGACTACTAACCATTTAACGATATGGACATCCGCGGAGTCTTCTGGCTGCAGAAGAGGCTATTGTATTGTCACTGTATAATCTGATAAACTCTCCAAAGTATACGTCCGTGGAAATCCTGCAGAAGGAGCTGATGTCTTGCACAGGTGTCTGGAAAAAGACTGCAGCTTTTAAACAACTTGCAGGCGTTTTAAAGACGCCTACGGCTCCATTTCTGGGTCATATAAGAGTGCACTAAAACCAGCTGAGGTTTGTTTGGCTTGTGTGCTCCATATGGGGAATGTTGCTTTCATCTTGACTGTCGCGCCTACATACTGTAGGAAGCCACGCGTTTTGTTTAAGTTGTCTGTTAATATAAATCCAAAAGGGATCCTTCAGCATGTGTTTTTCTAGCAAAGAATTTTACAAACGTGTCCACTTAAAAGGCTGTCCTTCCCCTAGTCTGAGCAGAGTTAGGCTGTGGGAGACCACAAACCATGAACCACGCCGTTGTCTCAAGTCCAGCATCTTTTTCCAAACTTAAATTTCCCAAGATAAAGCCAGAGCAGTTACTTCTTTGTAGGTCACACATCAGGCTGACCTTGTGAAAATGCATTTATCTTTGATAAAGTTCATCCTCGTCTGCAGTGTGTTGCAGTCTCTGGGGTTTCTTCCAAACACAACAGCCTGACTCATCAACATCGATCTTTCTTGCCAGAGATTTTTCTTTTCTTCTCTGCAACAAGAAGCCTGAAGGATCCTGACTCATCATCAGTGATCGCTGTCCCTCTCTCTCTGTCAAACACTCTTTCCAGAGTTTCTTCTTTTTCTCCTTTCACATTTGCATGTCCTGCTCTTGTTTAGAGTTGTTTTGTTTATCTCTATGAAGGAGAAATCCAGATTGTGACTCACCTCTGGGCTCCATGTGTGACCTGGACTCAACCTCGCTGCGGTTCTCAGCCCCCCAACTGTCTCAGAAAATACTCCTTTACACCCCCAAAATACTCTCTTGTCATGTCTCTGCAATCAGTATGAAAAAAAAAACCTGCCAGTAATTATGATGACGAAGGCAGTTTGGTGAGCGCTTTTCATGTCTTGAGTTGATTAAATCTTTTAATTAGGGCTGTCAATCGATTGAAATAGTTAATCACATGATTGTATATTTAATCGCGATTAATCACAGATTAATCACACATTTTTTATCTGTTCAAAATGTACTTCAAATGGAGATTTGTCAAGTATTTAATACTCTTATCAACATGGGAGTGGACAAATATACTTGCTTTATGCAAATATATTTATATATTTATTACTGGAAATAAATTAACAACACAAAACAATGACAAATATTGTCCAGAAACCCTCACAGGTACTGCATTTACCATAAACAATATGCTCAAATCATAACATGGCAAACTGCAGCCCAACAGCCAACAACAGCTGTCAGTGTGTCAGTGTGCTGACTTGACTATGACTTGCCCAAAACTGCATGTGATTATCATGAAGTGGGCATGTCTGTAAAGGGGAGACTCGTAGGTACCCGTAGAACCCATTTTCATTTACATGTCTTGAGGTCAGAGGTCAAGGGACCCCTTTGAAAATGGCCATGCCAGTTTTTCCTCGCCAAAATTTAGCACAAGTTTGGAGCGTTATTTATCCTCCTTTACAAGTTCCTATGACATGATTGGAACCAAAGGATTCATTAGGTTTTCCAGTTTCATATGATGCCAGTATCTTCACTCTAGCTTTAAAATTGAGCCCGCTACAACCTCCGAAAGATCGATTGCGTTAATGCGTTAGAAATTAGTGGCATTAAAACAAATTTGCGTTAAATCCACTCCTGACAGAGCAAATACACAAATGAATCTGCAGTAACTTTTTTTATTTATGCATCGAAACTAACAACCTTCCTCTTCCTTTTCCTGCCGTTACAGACAGCATCATACGGGACAAAGACTTCGAGGTGATGATGCAGATCGACTGTGAAGTAACGGACACCAGGATCCTCCACATCAGGTCTTCCACCATCCCTCCTCTGCTCCGGGTCAACCGCACAGACACGTTATACCAGCACTCCTCCACTGACGGCCAGGCCGCGCCTCCTGTCGGCGTGCTAATGGGGTCTGCTTAAGATCACCTGTTATGACTCCTCAACTAAACCCATGAAGACAAACACAAGATAAGACCTCAGCTTTGTGTGTGATGAAGTGTAATTTAAACTCCCACTGACTTGATTTAGGAATGAAATACAAATGTAGTTGAAATTGTCAGCGCTAGTCAGACGCTTTCTTTATTGGGTCTGATATCCGGAGGTAGTCTGCAATAGGGTCCGAGCAGACGCTAGCTCCTTGTGTGGCAACACCGACTTCTCCCTGTAACCCCAGACGCCCCACATAAGGGTAATTGCTTAGCGGCAGGGGGCCGAGCATTGAACCCTGAGTCACCTCGTCATAACACAAATACTTTTACCCCGTAGCAGCTCTCCTCACGTCTGCTCTTTCCTTTTTGGGTTCTTAATTCTGGGAACAAGCTGCAAAACCAGAGGAGAAAACAGAAAATGATTATAAGATTGATCTCACTGGGAGGTGTTTGTGATATTAATGTTGGGTTGTTATTGTCTCTCTTACTCATTTGTTTGCCTCTCTTAATTAAGGAAATTGCGAAACAGTAAGAGATGCCAGATTAATTGAATGCAGCCATAGAGGCATTCAGTAAACTCAGGAAGTCAGGTGACCTGTGAGGCTAACCACTATGTTGTTGGCTGGTTTCCATTGATTTAAGGATTTCAGGTGCTCTGTTTTGTTTTCCAGTTGTTGGGTCTTTGCACTGTGCTCCTCAGATTCAGATACTGTACATATTTATTTCTATTATTATGTAACAGTAATACCTGCGGTGTGATGCAGTTCACTCATATCTGCCGTCAAAATTTCTCCTCAAGATTTATTGATTTGTATTTTCTCTGTGTGATTAGGCTTTGTTGGAACCTTTTATTCGTATCGACTGCAGAATACTAAATGACATATTGTATATAAAATTATAAATGGTGGATTGGAAGGAAACGTACCGTAAACGTGGGTGGACATCCTGAGATTTTGTCCCAGAAAAATGTATCTTCATCAAATTTGACACCCCCTGCCTTAACAGTTGAGCTAAAAAAGGCCAATGTTTGACATATAACCACTAGTGAGTCCTCACTTCTCCGTCCACGGGCTAAATTGCACTTTTATTTGGTGCCCTTAAGCCTATATTAAAATTGCAACCTACTTTATTAGGAGTTGCATTATCTGAGAGTTGTTAGTACTAAGCAGTTGTAAAGATTAGGGATGCACTGATCCGACTTTTTCAGTCCAGATACCGATACGAATACCTGGGCTTTGGGTATCGGCCGATACCGAGTACCGATCCGATACCAGTGTTTCATTAATAACCTGTATGCCTCACTGTGTGGAAGTGACTGGGATCATTCTTTTATGTGTAAGAAAACATCAGGCCTGACTTAAACATTGCTTTCCTAACTTTGTAAAACAAAATGTAGCAAATAAATAAAGATGTAAATTTAGTGAATTGTTAATTATTAATAAAATAATAAATTTTACACCAGCAACTTGGTAAAAAATCTTCAAATTTAACAGGAATTACAATTCAAGTGTAAACCTTTTTAATGCGGCAACAAATTGGTCAAAACTTAAACAGGAATTTAAATTCTAGTATATAATGTATATAGTATATAGTATATAAACATAGAATTGAATTTAATAGATCGGCTCATTGTCACCGATACCCGATCCAGCTATTTGAGTCAGTATCGGCCTGATATCTGATCCAGTATCAGTGCATCCCTAGTAAAGATTTGCACTATAAATGCAGAACCTGGGAATGTCAGTTCAGTTTAACTGCCTCTTATTAAAGTAAAATTGATATTAAATAAGAAACTACATATCATCAGAGTTAGTACCTTTTTGTATATGTTGATAAAGCAACACACTATACTTGTCCCTCAAAGTGCATTTCTTTTGGCTACATGATTGTACACATGGTTGTGTTTTAGCACAACAGATGCCCATAAAAACATGCCCTTTGCTTGTGTTTTCTTAAGCCAGGCCGTGTAATGTGTGTGTGTGTGTGTCATTTTTTTTTTTTTCGGTTTCAAAAATATATCTGATTCACCGCAGTGTTTTCACTGCATCCCAACAGCAGTACTTAGGGACAAGGCTACAATTAAAAACTTGTTTTTTTGTATTCTACTGTGTGCATAAACCAAAATAAACACTGGATTTTACTATACTTTTGTGTGTATCCTTGGGGGAAATTGTATAACTGCATTGTTAATTTTTCTTTCAACGAGTACAATAGATTGATTGTTCCAGAGTATTTTCTTCCCCAATAACTCAGTTTACATGCCATAACTGTAAATTACAGGCTTGAACAATCATTGTTTGTATTTATGTTTTTTTCTGCCTCACAGTTGAATCAACGCTCATAAGCTATAATTAAATGCACTTTGACTTTAACTGCGATTAGCCAAACAAAGAAGACATTTTCTGTTAGTATTTCCCAACTTTATTGCAGTCTCCTCAAAAACAGTCTGATATGGAGGGAGTAAGTGCTTTCACAAGACAATACCTGTGATATTACAACGCGGAGGACCTGTGGCATATAATGCAAAGAAAAATGTAATACAAAACAATGTGTATAAAACAGAAAAAAAAATAATTTCTCCACATAATTTGGGGATTTGTTCAAAGAGTAATTGGTTCTTTTATGTGAGTTGTGAAAGCGTTATTTGACCCAGAGACATGACACCTTTCTACATTCGTTTATCTAAATATATACAGTACTACTTGATGTGTTGACTGAGGAATTGTCTCATTTATTTCAGGTAAAAATTTAAAAAACATCTTGATAAGAACAAAACAATTTAGTCACAATACACGTCAGTATTTTTGTACATTTGGTCCCTCCATACTGAAGGCCATTTGGACTGATCTACAATCCATTCAAACCATAGAATTAACTATTTAAAATAACTACCGTCACCCCCCGGACTAAGGGTCTACATAGGCAAACTTAATGTTGTACGTGACTTGGTGTCCGTTGTCCCACGCGTACAAAACACCCTCTCTGGGATTGTAGTCAATCTGCGTGGTGTAGGTGTAGTTGTTGGTGAAGGGCATTCTGGGAATCATCTGAGTGTTTGTGTGCGTGTCGAAGGCGTACTCCAGGTTAGCGTCCCTTTGGTTGTAGCTGTCAACAGCGTACAGGACGCCGCACACGAGGAAACAGTTCCCGTAGTGGTGTCTCCTGAGCCCGGTCCTCCAGGTGGTCTCCCTCTGCATGCTGAGGTCTACGGGGTTCAGTCGACTCAGGATGATCACTTCCTGTAAGAAGCCCTCGTCGTCCAGCGCCGGGTAGATGATCCACAGGCCGCTCTCGTCAACGGCGAAGTCGACCTCTGAGTGCCGGTGCCACTCCCACAGCGACGACGTCTCCTCGATCAGAGCGTCGTGCAGCAGGGTCCAGGCGGACACGTAACGGCGACGCAGGTCAAACTTGATGATGTCTCGGGAGAGGGCGCGGTTGTAGTAGAAGGCCCCGTCGTAGACCACGTGGCCGGTGCCGATCCAGTTGTAAGGAAGCTTGTACGAGTTGGTAAAACGGCCTAGAAAGCATAAAGAAGAGGCATGAGATTCATCATAGCAGGAGGAAAACATTTAGTGAAAGCTTCGACTACCGGCTCCCACCTTGTTTGAAAACCTCCAGGTTGCGGAACTCCAAGAGGTTATTTCCGTAGTAGTAGTTTGTGACATAGATTTTGTCATTATCAGACTTTGGATCCTTCATCCACGCTCCTTCGTTCTTGCCATAGGTGTTGTGAGTTACCGGCTCTGAGATATATGCCAAAGTGTCCTTACACTCCCCTGGGAAAGAGTCACAGAACCATGAGTGAGGATTTAGAAGCACTTTAACATCATCCAGACCTGCGTCAAACAAGTCTGAAAATAACTAGAGGCTTTTATTTTAACAAGCTTGAATCACGGAACTGGCGAGGTTGCCACAAAGGACTGAGCACTGAAATACATACATATAAGTTTAGAAATTCATAGAAAAATATCAATTTAATAGTTTTCTAAATGACATCTTTCATAAGAACATGAAAAGTGTTAGTGTTAAGGCATTATGTCAGTCCTTTCCAGCAAATGTTAACAAGGAAATCCACAGAATATTTTCTTTTTTGGCAATATCTTTGGTGGTAAGCTCTTATAGGAACTTGCCAAGATGTTTTTTAGCCACTCTGTGGATCTAGGGATGGCAATGTCGGTCTGTCGGTTATTTGGTCAGTCCAACACTTTTTTTTTTATTTTTAAAGATTATTTTTTTTGGCTTATTGCCTTTATTTGATAGTGATATTCATGAAAGGGGGAGAGATGGGGGACGACATGCAGCAAAGGGCCAGGGCCAGCGCCCACAGTCCACCACTTTAGTCTTGACTGAAATATCTCAACAACTAGTGGATGGATAGCCATGGAATTTAAACCCACTCACTCTGATGATCCCCCGACCTTTCCTCTGGCGCCACCATTTTTGTTTTTTTAGAGAAGTGTCTCAACAATTATTGGATGGATTGCCATGAAATCTGGTCCAGATATTAATGGTGCCAGGAATATGAAACCTACTGATTTTGGTGAACTTTGGTTTACGACCAAATAGACCTTGTCATTGCCATTCTGTTGCTACGGCAACAGCTTTGGTCCAAGTTTACTTCCTGTCTGCTATACTGCATTAACAAACATTGCAACAGGAAATACAAAGGGGCCCATTAGAATGTTTATGTTGTTTAGCTAACATGCTAAACCAAGACGGTGAACATGGTAAACTGTACCTTGTATATTAATTGTACCCGCTTAACATTAACAAGTTAGCATTGTCATTGTGTGCATGTTAACATGCTGACATTAGCACTGAGCTCAAAGCACCACTGCACCTAATAAGTACAGACTCACAGAGTTGCTAGCAGTTTTGTTTCATTGCACCTTCCTTCCCACTTCCCAGTCAACATGCCAGCATTGCAACATGTTTTTTGTAGCGGTTTTCTTTAAAAGTGTGAATGAATTTGGCATTGATTAAATTAATAGCAAAACAGACCTTTGTTTATGTTCAAATTGACTTGACAAACGGTCGACATAAATCTCAACTCACCAGATTTTCCTGAGGGAGATTCTTCCTGCCTTTGCATTGGCTCGTCTAATTCCAGGTGTCTGTCCTCCGCCTCTTCCTCATCCCAGTTGATTTTGTATTTATGTTTGACTTGAGGAGGCTGGCTGGTAGTGACGGTAGGGGTCGTGGTGGCGATGGTGGTGGTGGTGGCAGCTGAAGGAGGGGTAGTCACAGGTGTGGTGAAAGGCAGAGTAGTGTGGGGAGACAAAGTGGTCAGTCTCTGTGTGGTAGGAGGCAAAGTCGAGCCTGAAGGTGAGTAAGTGGATTCAGTTTCTGGGGTCGTGGTAGCAGCCTGCGTGGAGGGTGCCGGTGTGGTGGTTGTTGTGGGGTGTATTGGGGCTGAGGTCGAGGTAGCCTGGGTCGTGATGGTCATAGTGGAGGTCGGGCTGGTAGTCGAAGCCTCTGTGGTTGGGTTTGGTGTATGTGTGCTGGAATGAGCTGCAGTGCTGGTAGGTTCGGTTTGCATTTGGTCTTTCACCTCCTGGGTAGAGGTCTCAATCATGGTGGTTGGTATTGTTGTCGTGAATGCTGGTAGGACTTCCTTTGTGGCTGTATTTTCAGAAGGTTGGGTTGTGCTCATTGTCGTTATGGTTGTTTCCTCGACAGTGCCGGCTGGTTCATCCATCAAAGGCCACTGAATGACTCCAGCAGTGACTCTTTGAGTAGTTTGAGGTACAGTATCTGTGGGCCTGGTTCTTTGCGTGGTAATGGTTGGTGCAAACGTGACGCTTCTCGTTGTGGATGCGTCACTCTGCACATCTGTAGACACATCCACTGATGTGGTTCCAACAGCACTCATGAACGTATTATGAGTTTTTGTAGTGGGCTCAGTTTCTTTTGTTTTTTTTGACTTGCTTGTTTTCGTGGAACCGTGCGAAGGTCCTGTCGTCTTTGGTCGAAATGATCTCGGTCCCGCCCTCGTCCTGGGGCGAGTGGCTCTGTGTTGTAGAAGGTTCTCCTCAGAGAGGTTAATCGGGCCGCCACCACTTAATCCATACTCAAAAACTAAAGAAGGGAAAATAAAAGATTTGGTCAAATTATCTGAGCCCCATACCATCAAAACTGTAAAGAAAGTGTCTGAACTCACAAATTACAGTGCAAACAAACAGTAGAAGCCACAGGATCAAACCAATTTGTAACTGTACATTGAGAAGCTGAGAGATTGTGGATCCATTTCTCTTAATTTATGTTTTTTTCCCTGCTTTTAAGCCATACCCTAGAGTTTCCACTTACAGTTCTCTCCAGGCTCCCCGTCATCCGCCACCATCGGATCTGGATCCGATTTATAGAAAGTCATTCCTCTGATGATCATTCCGTTGGGGCCAGTCTTCGACACCTGAGAAGCCTCCTTGTTAGCCACTTTCCTGTGAGCCACCTGAGGTTTGACCTCAATGATCTGAGCAGAACCATCTGTCCGTAGAAAGGACGGATTTTCCCCAATAAACTTCTTCTCATACTTTTCCTGTTAGTGGACAGATGGACACACAGAACGTCTATGAGGCAACAACATAAACCAGTGCAACCAAAATGCAGTAGGATGAAACAAATACATCTGTCTGATTACATACTGGGCCAATATTTGTCAATATCAGCTGTTGACCAATAAGAGGGAGATTTTACTAAAGAGTTTCATGTGAATGCTGTTTCAGATGCACCAACATTTTGACTTCATTCTGTGGCAAAAATATGAGCAAAAAAAATACTTAAAACATGGTAAAGAGAGTGTCACAATTAAAATATACTAATACTATACTGTTGATGGAGCACTTTTTGACCCCCTTCTGATGGAGTAAGTGACTCCAGGTGTGCTCAGGTCTCCTCAGGTGGAGACTGATTACTTCAGTTCACTTCCTGCTAGTTCAGAGCAGACAGACTGCATTCAAGTCTCCCGTCCCTAATGCGTTACTGACAACGTGAGTTTCTTTCTGGATATTATATTGTTTGAATTATGCTGTTTGGTTACATCTCTACCTCATCTATGGATCGTTTGATTTACTAGTTTAATTTGCTGTGTTTACCATAGGTGTGTGCATTTGTTTCTTTGATTATACTAATCAAGAATTAAATGGAGGCCATAAATGGACAAATATAATGCTTTCCCCTGTCAAGAACTCTTTTATTTGAGGTTCTGAAGCAGTTAAGTAAAATGTAAAATGTATTTCCAAGGTCATATAGAGCGCTGCAGGAATGAGTCCTGAAACCCAGAAATGAGTTAGCATTTTAGCACTTCCGGTTCCCTCGTCTGGAAGTCAACAGGTTTTTAGTTAGAGGCATGACATAAGGTCTGTGATTAACACAAGCTGAAGAGATTTTAACTTTTTGTTCTACAATATAAAATATGTCAGTAAATACCCCAGATTATCTAGTAAATTAGCAAATTAGCACACCTAAAATGTAGGTAATAATTCCTTATTGCCGTATGCACAACTGCGGCAAGAACAGTAGGTCAAAGCTGAACCAGGAAGTCAGTCTGTAAACTGTGACTGATGTTTTAAATTTTGGATAATACTTTTAACATTTACCTTCTTTTCCTCTTCCAAAGAAGTTTGGTTAACCTGGAGTTTGTTTAAATCAAGTATGATAATCTGACCGTTTTTCTTTTTTTTTTTAGGTTTGTAGCAACATTCACAGATCTCAGCAATTAAACTGGTGAGTACAATGTTATTATTACTGATAAATGATGACTAAAACAACAAAGTGCGACCCAAGTTGCAATAAACCTGAATTATCCTTTAATAAAGGGGAATTTAGTTTCAGTTTTCATTAATAACCTTGTGTAATGCTTCTTATAAGAGCTCTTGTGAAACATATTAAACTGGTGAATCACTTGCATGTGGAGTCCAGGTCCACCCAACACTGCTGGACGGGCTCTCCAGTTCATATCAAAGCTGTCATGGATCAGGTCCCAGTGGTTCAGTCACTGGTCTGAGGTCTGCTATTGTCTACTGAGTCTGCCAAACCTTCCAATTACCTCAATAACTTGTTTACACATTTTTATCATGGAGATGATGATTTTATGATGGAATTTGTGGAAAGAACACATAATTGCTGCTTTTGTTTTGAAGATACGCAAGACGTAATAATCAGCAGCACCATGTGAATCCAATCACTTCTTTAATACTTATAAAGTTAATTCAGTCACAAATGCTTTTAATATAGAATACTGTTTATCAGGATTTGTCTTACACTTTTAATGTGTGTGAACCATAAAAATAGTGGTAGCACTTCAATTTACAGCACAATATTTACTAAGTATTTACATATTCAGATAACTCTGGTGGAGTCTTGAGTACCAAGCAACATTGTAGTAACAAGTACAGTAATTATCTAGTATTTATGAGTTAATATGCAGTAATAATATCTTACTTACTCCAGGAATAATTGTAGTACTGAAGTAAATATCATAAAAAATATATATGTACTAGGTAGGTGTACTATAATAGTTACAAACAACCTGTAATTATTTAGAGGTGGGACTCCATGTACTTTGCTGTATAAGTAATTGTTATATAATTATCTGGTAAATACTAGGAATTACTGTATACTGTGTGTCTTATTTAATAATACTAGCCAAGTAATGTTCTTTGTGTCACAGTAATGTCATGTATAGCATGTACAACTTTATTTTTAAGTGTTAACTACCTTTTAAAAGCATAAATAACAAGTGTATAATCACTGTTTTGCATCAATAATTATCTAGTAAATACTACACCTACAGTAAGTGTTGTGTCATGGCACCAACTACAGGCAAATAATTGAGTAAAAAAGTACTAGTGTTGTGAAAAATATCCAAGTGTCGATACATATTGATACTGAATATTTGAAACAGTTTCAATACTCATTTTCTACAGTATCGATAGACGGGTACCAGCTGTGCTTTCTGCGGACACACACACCGCTATTTATCTTTTAATAAAAATCGAAAATCGAGTATCGATATTTTTTAAGATATTGTATCGAAGTTAGAAATTCGAGTATCGTGACAACGCTATTAAGTACCAATATCTATGTAGTTATTACTATTATTATAGTACAGTAAAATAAAGCACTACCTATACCACAGACTGGCATTCGTAGTTTAGCCCCTTTCTTTACCTCTACATCACTGACCCCATCTGTTGTTAACCTGTCATATATCAAGAGGTCACTTACATCTGGGTGTTTATACACTGCGGCCCTGCT
This sequence comes from Sebastolobus alascanus, assembly GCA_916701645.2. Lineage (NCBI taxonomy): Eukaryota > Metazoa > Chordata > Actinopteri > Perciformes > Sebastidae > Sebastolobus > Sebastolobus alascanus. The sequence continues at coordinate 166,406 of CAKAOJ020000508.1, forward strand.
GACCTCACTGAGTCTGTTCTGGTCCTGATGCTGGTGCGGTGGAGGGATGGGGGGGCTTTCAGTCACATCTGCCTGGATCTGAGGGCTCTTCTGGGGCTTCACCTCATCCGTGGTGTAGTTCAGAGACACGGCCTTCACGCAGTCATGAACAAATCAAGATATTAACTTATGGAAAATAGTCTGCAGTCATCAGAAGTCATAATCACTAACAGAAGGAAAAAGTTCTAGTTGAGCGCCGACTATCTTGAGTCATAAATGGGCCTTTTTCACAGACTTGTAGTAGACAAAGCACATTACAGATCACCCCGTTCTATTCAAGTAGTCATGACAGTGTGACAGCGAGTCAGCAGGAACAATCATCAGTCATTTTATTATTTACACCTGTGCTTTTATTATTGTGGCAGGCAAACATGTCTTACACTTCCCAGAATGCACTTTAAAAAAAACATTAGTGACGTCACTACACGTCCACTTCTCTACCACCGACCTTTTCACATGTCATACCAGGACAGATGCAGCTGAAACTAATAAAATGAATAATGGATACGCTCGATTTGTCCATTAATTTTATCACCTTCAGCTGTGTTTTCCATGCCATCATCATTTCAGAAGCAAATGTGGCAGCTATTATCCTGACAGCTTTCTGAACATCAGGCAGGTATAGTGACTCTGTCATCGAGTGTTTTAGTCCAATTCACTCAGTGATTCAGTGCCCATAGGGAGTGGCACATGCAAAACACGTTTGGGGGCAACTATAGATCTGATTTGGACCAAGTTTGACAGATCAAATCTTGGGCAGCTGCGGTTTATAGTCGTGAGAAAAAACACACAAAGTGTGGTATGTAAGAATTTAAATATTTAGTCTTCAAATCCAGCCGTTGCAAGTTGTTCCAATCATGATTAATTTGAACTTTTTTATTTTATTCAATGACTAATAACTCTCATGGTACATTCACACAGGTGTTTCCAATGACTAATACACAGGTGTTTCAGTTATTTTGGATAATTAGACTCTTCCCTGTGTGGTCATGTAACCCTCTGGTTAGTTTTGTTGCACCTGTTTGGGTGGAACAACTTCATGATTCATGATGTCTATGATTCATTTATGGAGTTTGGTGGATTCTGATCCAATTCAAGTATAACAAATTCACTGTTGAGAGGTAAATTGTTAATTACTAAAGAATACACACTGTAAGCTTTAAGCCATTTCGTTTGAACTGACACATTTAGTTAAATAAAAAAACTATTCATTTAACATTTAATAAAACTAGGGCTGCCAAAAACGTCTTTGACACATTAACGAAATTTGCGATTTTTTGATTGTAACCGGCTTAGTTTGAAGAATAGAGTGAAGATACTGGTATCATATGAAACTAGAAAACCTAAGGAACCCATTGGTACCAACCATGTCATTCTAGCTTGTTGCGAAGGAGGTTACATAACACTCCAAACTTTTTGGTTAGGAAAAACTGGCATGGCCATTTTCAAAGGGGTCCCTTGACCTCTGGCCTCAAGATATGTGAATGAAAATGGGTTCTATGGGTACCCACGAGTCTCCCCTTTACAGACATGCCCACTTTATGATAATCATATGCAGTTTTGGGCAAGTCATAGTCAAGTCAGCACACTGACACACTGACAGCTGTTGTTGCCTGTTGGGCTTGAGTTTGCCATGTTATGATTTGAACATATTTTTTATGCTAAATGCAATACCTGTGAGGGTTTCTGGACAATAGTTGTCATTGTTTTGTGTTGTTAATTGATTTCCAATAATAAATATATACATACATTTGCATAAAGCAAGTATATTTGCCCACTCCCATGTTGATAAGAGTATTAAATACGTGACAAATCTCCCTTTAAGGTAGACTACATTTTGAACAGAAACAAATGTGTGATTAAATAATTGATTGACAGCCCTAAATATAATATTTGGTTAATATTTTCATCCTTTAATAATTTATAAAAAAAAAAGTCTAAAGTAATTTACTAAATTGGGGAAAAAAGACCAAAGAAGGTATTTTGTTGGTCCATTATAATCAGGTCATTCCTCTTGCAGATAAACTTCCACGTGTGATGGAAAGCCTGTGCACTCCTCCCAGGTCCTGCCCCTAATAAATCTGAAAACTGGTTTTACTGGACCCACTGAATCCAGAAGCCACCAATACAAACACACCTGCTACCAGCAGTTTGTTATAGCAACATATTTGCATTAATCTTTGCACAAAAAAGGATCACTGTTACTCTACCTTTTCAATGTTGTCCATGCGATCCAGCAACTTGTTGGTAACTGAGTGCAGCTTCAGTAGATCCATCCCATAGAAGGAACCCTCCAGCAGCTCCAGGATGGTGGAAAGCTAGAAGGATCAAGTGGATTCCGTCAAAAGGGTTTACCAATTCAAGACATGCCATGGAACAGGTCTATCCCCATCCATCTCTGGTTATGGCTCAAATGTGTGGCTATCCTTTCCTTAATGTGATATACCGTGACATCCATCCATACCACCAGTGATCCAGGCCTCTCTAGAAACAGCACTATGGGGACTCGTGTGTACTGGAGGATCTAGTATGCATGGATAATTCACTTCACCTTGACATTCTCTTTCCCAGCTTCTCTAAGTCTTTTCAGCCTGAACTCTCCCTCGCACGGGTTGACCGCTGAAGGAGGAGCGATGCAGGCGCACTTGCACTGCGGTCCAGATGTGATAGTCTCCACGGTGAAGAAGTCCTGCGCAGTCGCGCTCCCTTCTTCTATCCGCCGGCAGGCGCTCCTGCTCAGGGGTCTGACAACACATTTACACCGACAGTCAGAGCCTTCCGAGAGGGCTTTCACTTTGTCATAATCACCCAGCAGCTACAAAGAGAAGAGGATGTTTTTTGCACCAATCAAAACAAGTTTGAACTTTTACGCACGAAATGATCCATAAAAACATATGAAGTAAAGAAAAAGGGGACATGTCCTCCTACCTTAGAGAGGATGCTCTCCTGGCCATCCACCTCCTCCTGCAGCCTGTCATTCGGCTCTGCTTCGCTCTCAAATTCTGACCTGGGATCTGCACCCCAGGTCTTTGGCGCTGCAGAGCACCGCGGAAAAAGCGCACAGCACATGACGGTGACAATGCATAACTTATACATGATGTGAGGCTCACAGAGCGCCGAAAATAGAAATGTTGCAGGTATGCAAGCAGGCACAGCCTGTCACAAGTTACTTTAGCTGCCAAGAAAATTTCATAGCCTTCTTCTGGCTCCAGAATTAGAGAGGTGCATCCAGAAACGCCATCAGATTATTAAGCTTTATGGCGCGATGTCATCTTGTTCATTGTCAGTGAACAGCAGGATAACAGCTAGTGCGCTCTGTGAGGGAGCAGCCGGCATCTGCTGCTGCTGGAGGCGCGCTGACAGGAGGCGGACCTGAGCGCACTGGCGAGGAGGAGTTGAGCTGCTTCAAGTTGCTTCTTTAACATAATGTGCAGCACAATTATTATCAGTCATGACTCATGAGTTTAAAAAAAAAAAAACATTGATGCTTCAACCTGTTTTTTCTTTGAGATTCAACTTGCACTTTAAGGTTAAAGCATATTTCCAGCAGCCTGTTGCATGTTGATGTGATGCTCCTCAGTCTCCTCACAGCAGCCCAGTCTCAGCTGTGGTTTTGCTGCCCTCTAGCCGCAACACTGTTCACTACAATGACAACAACTAAAGCATTTGAAATCACCTGTTTATTTGCACTTTAAGGCACATCCTATTTATGCAGTTATTTTCACCAAACTCCTTCCTGTAGTGTGACACATGTAAATGTATAAAAAGGGAACATAGGATGTTCAGTTAAGGCACGTGGTGCCATGTAGGTTTGAGAATTGCAGAAAAAGACATTTGTCATAAAAAGAATAAACCCTGTGTTGTGATACCTAAAGAATACATCTGTCTTGTAGCTCTTTGTGATGTGAAATCCACAATTGAACCAATTTATCTGGAATTACATTTGATCAAAGTACAAGAATAAAGCACCACAGCCTTTTTTGTCCAACGTTTGTTTCACAATGAAATGAAACAGAATTTTTTTTTTTTTTTTACAAACATCCCATAGCATTATCGTTATAATATTAAGTGTCTCATTTCTACTTCATACCTTAATCATTATAGTATATGTAAGAAACCTTTGGGTCTTTATAGGATAACTTCTTTCAACCTGGACCCTATTTTCCCATGTTTTTGTGTTTAAGTGACTAATGGGGATTATAGGGCTGTGTATGGCAATAATCTGGCGATACATATCATGATACAGGGGTTATGATTCAATATATTGTGATATATTGAGATACTGTTAGGGAGGTGATATATTGTGTTTTACTTTTTTTTTCTTTAAATCGAATTTTAGGAAAACTGTCATAATATAAAGAACACACCACCATATGCATAAAATCGGAGTAAAAAAAGTTTACTTTTTTATGCAGTCAGAACAGTTGGATCTGCATTTGCATTCATCACAGTCCCTGTAACATCCTTCATCATAGCACTGCTTTGATAGGACACATACACTGAGAGGGTGCATATGTTTGCAATTAAAATAAAGTATTGACTGAGTTAATCTTTGCATGTAAACTATTGATTAAAAATTGATAGTGTTTTTGAGAATCTATACAGTATCACAAAACGTAATATTGCGATATTCAATATTTTAGATTTTTCTCACACCCCTAATGCGGACAACACTTTCTGAAATAGGTCCAGTATTGAGTGAGAACGCTGTAGACGGCAGCTGCTAAACGGGCTGTAATGTAATCGCTCGGGGCAACTCCTCACCGTCATTTTACCTCCACTAAAAGTTATTGTTTTTGCCACTGACAGGCTCGGATTGTTATTATAAGTGTCTGACAACATTATGGAAAGGACCCTAAAGGGAAATAAAACGTTTTTCTACCTTTTGCTTGATCCGGTCTGTCTGTTATTGCGTGTCTCGCTCTTAAACCTCGCGTCGCCTCCACATTGTGGAAATCATCTAAATATTCAGCCATGACATTGAAAATCTTTTAGATAACACTAAGCTACGCTTTCTGTACTCCAACACAACAAACTCTGAAAACACCGGCACTCCTCTCTCTAACTCTCACTCACGTTTCCACCGTTGTCTTCCGGCAACAAGTCACATGACACAATAATAACCAGAAAGCGAAAGGTAATATGAACGTTTTGTTTCTCTGTAGGGTCCTTTTCCATAATGTTGTCAGACACTTATAATAACAATCTGAGCCTGTCAGCGGCAAAAACAAGAACTTTTAGTGGACGTAAACTTATGGTGCCAGGTTGCCCCAAATGATTACATTACAGCCCGTTTAGCGGCTGCAGCGATCTCCTTCAATAGTGGACCAATTTCAGAAATCGTCCCCATTAGTCACTTAGACACAAGAACATGGGAAAATAGGGTCCAGGTTGAAAAATACCGAGGTCACCCTTTAAAACCACTGCTACTAGCCTCAGAATAACCAGAGTTACCCAGTGAGAAATCTGATAGATACGCGGTAGTTAAGTGCTTAGACTAAAAGTTCAAGAGTGATTATTAATGTCCCCTAGCACCCTTCATGTTCTATCCTCTCCTCTGCTGCCACAGGCAGGATGAGGTGAGAAATACGACTCCACAGTCCACCGTACTTGTCAAGGTCCATCCTGTCAAAAGATACTGGATGGCCATCGGAGAGGAACTTCTTCTGAAGATGGTCGTCCACCATCTCCTCCACGGCACTCAAACGAGTCTCGGCAGGAATCTCCTCTTCCTCCCCCAGCAGCACTGTGAAGATCAGACAGGTCTTCTTGTAGGCGGCGTTCTCGTGGTCGCAGTAGCGATAAAAAATAAGCGTGGAGCCCGGAGGCAGCTCCTCGAAGCGGTTAATGACAGCCACGGGTTTGTCTCCTTCGAAAGCTCCCTGCAGCTTGCTGTCGATGTCCAGTTTGACCTGGTCGCTGTCCTGGCTGGCTTTGCTGGCTCCGTCGATGTGGAGGACGGAGGCGTTGAGGGAGGAGGAGAAGGCGGAGGCCAGGCTCTGAGCCAGGCAGTGCAGCGTCCTCTCGGCCCTGTGGCCTGCAGTCAGGATCAGACTGACTGGCTCCGTAGGCTGGGCCGTCTGGAGGTGCCTCAGCAGGTGGATCTTGCTCCTGCTCCAGAGCTCAGCACGCTGGTGAGGGAACTGAGTCTTTACTTTTCCCAACTGCCCGAGGAAGATGTCTATTTGCCGCACATCGACTTTCTGAGGTGTGGACTCGGGTTGCAAGAGATGCTGCCCCAGGATGGCAAGAACTAACCCCAATATACCTGCTATCACGTATATTCTACTTCCTGTGGAGAGAATGCACATGTGTTGTCTCTAGTAATCACCATGACACTAAGAAGAAACAAGAGAAGATAAACATCAGGATATATTAACAAGATTACCTCCATGAGTTACAACAACCACTGGAGCTGCAGGTTCAGCTTCAGCAGTCTCCGGAGTGGTCGGACCGATGGTTTCAACATCTCCTTCTGTCTGTGGAGAGGAGGTTGTGATCTCCTGTATATCATTTTCTTCCTTCTCCGGGTCGCTTCCATCATCTGACCAATGGGAGAGAAAAACGGGTTAACACTAACTAAACTAAAAAGACTGCTGGAAGCCACTTGTGCAGTTACATGTTCATACTCCCTCACTGGCTTCCCACCAGTGAACACTGCCTGTTGTGTTAAGGCAGTTACACACCGACAGCTGTTTTTTTTTGTGCGATTAATTTGCACGTCAACATATTTGTTGTTTTTGTCATGAATGCTTTCACATTGAAGGCGAATATTACGCGGCGAAAAATCAGGGTAATCTTTTTCCGGAAAGAGGTCGATTTTCTGAGCTTTCGCACTGTAAACAAAGGCATCAACCAATCACATTGTGCAGAACGGGTTGAGTTACGCCTATATTTATGAAACAACAACACGGAGGCTCCGTAGTCCGAACCAGGACGGCAAACTTTATTAGTCCTTTCAACCTTGACAAAGGCAGCGCAGACCAGATCCACTTCTTCCATTCTTACCTTTGACAATATAAATGCAAGTCCATTTACCATTTACAATAAAACCCCCTAGGCATATAATATTTGCAGGCGAGTATTTCGCATTTTCCTGATGTTTATTTGTCAGGCCCCCGGTGTGTAAAGTCCTTTAGACTGGAACACCCAAAAGCAGAAAGCTAAAGGAAAAAAAGTGAATTTCCAGTCATTGAAATTTCAGAAAAGTCAGACTCACCTTCTCCAGCTTCAGTGGTTGTGTTTATAGTGTCTGGGGTTCCTTCATCAGGTCCATCTACTTGGTCATCCTTTCTGTCACCCGGGGTTGGTGGGCTGGTTGTTTCTGGTGCTTTCTTATCCCCAGTGTGGTAATCTGATAACATGAGAATAGTTTTCACAAAGCAAGCACATTTGTTCATAAAAGTTTTTAATACTTGACAAATCTCCCTTTAAGGTACATTTTGAACAGACCAAAAATGTGCGATTAATTTGTGATTAATCGCGATTAAATATTTTAATCAATTGACAGCCCTAGAGTAAATATAAATGCCCTGGCTCTTTGACTACAATGGATAATAATGTCTGAATCACTTGTTATAACGCTTAGACAGGAAACACTCACTGGAAATCTCCTCAGCTGTCACGGTCGGTTGCTCATTTCTTGGCTTCTCTCTGTTGTAATCACCATGACTTCCTTCATCGGCCTGAAGCGGGCTGCTGCTGCTCTCCTTCACATTCAGCGTGGTTTCGTCATCTGAAGGTGAAGATCCTTCTGTAGGAGGCACCGTCCTCTTTTCAGCTGAATCACCGTCTGTAGTAAAAACAGAAATCAAGGGTCTTCTAAGTTATAGTCTAACTGAATGGCTACTGTTTCATTTTCAATTCCTAAGAAACCTAACTTCATTTCTATTCCAGATATGGTATTTGGTCATTTGCGTTTTCTTCAACATACCCTTTGCCTTACAAGCTCATTTACAATAACTTTACGTGGATAAGTGTAGGTGAGACATTACAAAATAGTTAACAACACTGACACTTCTGTAAGAGCACCGCAAAATGTAATAACTTTGGGTTCAGTGCAATGAATGTTTGTCTATGAAAGACTATTTGATGGAAAAGAAACATTGATATTATACTGTATACTTGCTTTTAACGTCTGGCTGCTTCAAGTCTTCACCATTGTCGTTGTTCGTCTCTCTGTTTGTGGATGCAGATGATGAAGCTGAACCTTGCGAGATGAGACGGAGACCATATTTGATTAGTACAGTAGATGCAGAAACACATTTGATAAAGACACTATTGAATAGATTACTATTGACCTTGCTTGCACATCTTACCTTCTGAGAGTTGCTGCTTTACAATGTCAGTCTCCTCCTGTTTGCTCTCATCAAATGCTGAGACATGATCCATATTTGTGGACGGCGTTTCTTCTTCCTTGCCTTCTGATAAAAAGTGAATAATGGCACATATGTAAATGTTTTGTACAATAGGTATCTGTCCTTTGTCATCTGTGTTTTAGTAATGTTACCTGCTGTGCGGTAGTGATCTGTGTCTTGCTCTGCCATGTCTTTGGATGGGAGCACTTCACTCAAGAGATGGTTCAAAGCTGCATAAAAAAATTGATATAAAGCACTTGTTTATTTATGCTATTTATTAGTTTTGTACAGATTATCGTCACATGGTCAAAGTCTCAAGTGATGTTGTAAATCTGCTTGTGAGACGTTATCTGTTAACAGGGACAGGCTGTTCTTTTAACACTCTAAACTCCACATATTTTCAATTAACAATGGTTTGAAACAAATAGCATGCAAGGCTGAACTTACTATTCAAACTCAAAGTTGGAAATATTGAATTGTTTCGATTGCCCCCGGGGGTTTGCTGAATAATATCTGGGGGCTAACTTACTGAATGTGTTGTGCTAGCAGACATTGTAAGAAAACCTGAAGGTAGTAGTTAGCTAGTTAGTAAGCAAAACATGCTAATAAGCAAGTTAACTCATATAATTCATCATCCGTAAACTGTTGCTTAGCTACCAACTAGCAGGCTAACGAGTTAACTGACAGATAAAAGAGATGCTGGTTACAACAGTTAGCAAGATATTACATGGCTTTAGTCTGTAAGGACTGCCTTTGTGTGACTTAAATAACGTACATAAGTTTATTTTAATTATTAGTTCTTACCAAACGTATCCTCGATCACATCGCCGTGGAATATAAACCTGGTAAAACGCTTCCTTATCTGTTTAGCTTACTGTGCCGCACTGACAGGTCACCAATATTCAGGTCGGAACGTTCAGCAGTGTTCGTGTTTCCACGGGGATAACCGAATGTGGTATTTCCGGTTACCGGGACAACAACGGAACGTCCTGTCACAAAACGGTTCCCCTAACAACTATAGGGAAGTCAGGGAAGCTCGTCTGTTTGTGAACACGATGTTTCCATCGTCGTGTTGATTAATTGATATTTTTTGTGGCGTCGCTCGAGTTATTCTCATAAATGGATTCCAGGGTTGCTGAAAAGGAGACGTCTCGCCCGTTGAGACGATCGACAAGACAGACTTTGGCTAACGTTAAAGGTGAGCAGAATGTCTGTTGTGACAAGTAGCTAGCTGGCTTAGCCACCGAAGCTAGCTAGCATTCAAAGTTTAACGGCAACAAATTCTGCTTTAAAGTGGCAGTAGGCGACAATTTTTTGGCATAATTTGGCAAAAATCCCACAATAATCTTTCAGCATATTGTAATTCAAGTGTTCTAAGAGAAAACTAGACATCTGCTCCTCCTCATGTCTCTGTTTTCAGGCTTTAGAAAAATCTAGCCCGTGACGGCAGATTTTGACCAATCACAGGTCATTTCAGAGAGAGAGAGCGTTCCTATTGGCTGTGCTCCGGTCATGTGACCAGAACTTGGCTTCCTTCAACAGATTTTACAATGGCGACCGGGTCACAAACTTTCTCATTTTACAGCTAAACAGTAACTACAAGATGATTCTGAAAACATTTGAGGCGAGAAATAGGCATTACAGTAACAGAATATTGATTCATATCTGATCAGCGCTGCCTAGTTTGACCGTTTGGTCGGAGTTCGCGAGTGATTGACAGACGGCTCTCATAGAGGGCAGCTGGCAGCGGACCTTGTTTTCCTCCGGTAAGTGAAATCCTTCAGATGCCGTTAGGAGTACCGGAGGACACAGTAGGACACAGAGGAACATGATTTTTTTCAGGTTACCTGTTTCATGTACTACTGTCACGATATAGCGGCCGTTTTCTAAAAAAAACTTTTTTAAATCATATTTGCGCCAATATCGCATACTGCAGCTTTAACTGACTTTATCGATGTAGACGGTCCTCAGACCTGGACATTGCGATCAAATGAGCTTTACGTCAACGTGTAGTAATTCTTTGAAACTTCTTCTGCAGTGGTTGGGGACACTCACTCAGTAAAATAATGTCTTTCTGCTCCTTCTATAGCATTGAGTTTTGAAGCAACCCCCAGAGGTCCTTTAAAGAGGACCAGAAAAGGTTTAAAAGACCAAGCTCTTGTTGGAGCTGTCAATGGTTCCGGAGATGCGGAGACTGACTCGGAGGATGAAGGTGGGATGCTCCAGTTAACACTATTTGTTTAGTAATTACAATGACAGTTAACCCTCTGTCTGTACTATTCAAGGCGGTGTGAAATACTGAGACTTTTATTTCCCATTTAACAGAGTCCCCCAGCAAGAAGACCCGGCCGGACACTGGAGGAGGAGTGGGAGGCAGTGGTGATGAGAATGAGAATGAGAATGAGATGGATGTCCAGGAATCAGCTGAAGATCTGGAGAAAAATGAAGACCATGAAATGGATCTTATACAGGATCCCTCTGATGGCACTCATCTACCAAAAACATGCCAAGGTAAGGGCTGCAACTAATGAATATTTCCATTATCGATCAGTCTGCCCATTTTTTCGATTATTCATTAAAAAAAATAATAATAATAATAATCTCCCTCACAATTCCTGATCCAAAAGCGACAACTTCATATTGCTTGTTTTATGCAACCAATAGTCCACAATTTAAATGTAAATAATTGACAAATTCTCACACTTTTGCTTGATAAATTACTTAAAAGATTAACCAATTATCAAAAGTGTTCATACATTTTTGTATGATCAACTACTAATCGACTAATTGTTTCAGCACCAGCCAAAGTTACATGCTTAGTGATTTTGGTAAGTATTGCAATGTTATTAGAACACAATGGTTTTGTGTCCACCAAAGTAGGGATGCACCGATCCGACTTTTTCAGTCCCGATACCGATAGCGATACCTGGGATTTGGGTATCGGTCGATACCGAGTACCAATCTGATACCAGTGTTTAATTAATAAGCCTTATGCCTCACTGTGTGGAAGTGACTGGGATCATTCTTTTATGTGTAAGGCAAAGGCTTGACCTAAACATCGCTTTCCTAACATTGTAAAACAAAATGTAAAAAATAAATACATAGATAGAAATTTACTGAATTATTTATTATTAAAATAAATCGTGCACCAGTAACTTGGTAAAAAAGTCTTCAATATTAACAGGAATTACAATTCAAGTTTTTTTAATGTAGCAACAAATTGGTCAAAACTTAAACAGGAATTAAAATTCTAATATATAATGTATATAGTATATAAACATAAAATTGAATAGATCGGCCCCATTGTCACCGATAACCGATCCAGCTATTTGATCTAGTATCGGTATCCGTGCATCCCTACACCAAAGCAGAACAATTAATTAATAATTACTTACTTATCTATTAATTAGCTATGCATGCACGTGCTATCAAATGACAAACATGGCATCTTAGGGTACTCTGATTATCTATGACATTATTAACCTTTGATTCTTAAGACTTCTTGCCACCATCAGATCTAACCACTGGCAGTTTAGCGGTTTTATCTAAATCAAGGTTTTCTCTCTGTTTAAATCAGGCACCTATGGAGATATGAATTTATCCCCTCGTGTTGTGCTCGGTGAACGCTACAGATCCAGTCATGCTGTAAATGAAGATGCAGACTTGATAAAAACCAAGAGAGGTAAAAGGTTATAGCTTCATTCTGCATGGAGGCGATTACATCAAGGGAGGATAATTCAGTCGTCCTAATCTGGCTTGTTTGTTTTCAGTAACACAATCAACAAAAGGATCTGTAGCCCGCACCAAGTCTTCCACACAAGTCAGACCAACGGCAAACAGACATGATGTGCCGAACCCCAAGATCACCAGCATGGCCGACTACAAGAAGACGATGGAGGCCAAAGCCATGAGCACTGGTATTGTAAACATTTATATTTAGCCAGATTGTAGTCAAGAAAATTGCAATTTCCTGTCCAATGGATTTACACCTCTAAAAAATGATCAGATTTTTACATTGATCAATTCTGCCTCACCTTCAGGTATGCCGACAGTTAACCACCATATTCCAAGTGTGTATCCAGCCTCGGAGAAATCCTACACAACACGACAACGAGTGAATAACATTCCGACACAAAAAGAAACTATTCGGCACAAAAAACAAGGTATTGCGGCAGCTTCAACTGAATATTTCTGTCATTAGCAATATCTAATGTATCTGTGGCATGTTTTTACATTGATTTAATGAGATTTTCTCTTTTACAAGGGACAAAGAAAGCATCTGTTATCAAGAAAAGCTCTGGATATTCCTGTAGAGGTAAGCTAAAGTCATTTTAAAGGTGCTATTGATAACATTGATAACATTCAGCCACTAGACGTCGCATTCTCATACACTTCACAACAAGCGGTTCCCAGTTCGCTGCACAACCTGCATATTTTGTGGTCGAGTGGAGTGAAACAGACAGACAGTCATGTCAAGTGATGAATCTTTCGTGGTAGAGTAATGAAGTAATTTTGCAACATGTAGCTATAGGCCTACATTAGGTGTGTGTGTGTGTGTGGGTGTGTGTGTGTGTGGGTGTGGGTGTGGGTGTGGGTGGGTGGGTTGGTGTGTCCCTCTCCCTCTGCTGTTATTGGGACGTCCTTCAAAATTGAGCGCTCAGATTGATTTCCGGGTGACAAACCGGAAGAGATGAGGAGGCACAAAAGAATTAAAAAGAGCCCTATGGCTGTTAGTAGTAGTTGTTGGTTTTGTTTAAATATGCCAAATTGTAATTTTATGGGTATTGTTGTTCGGACAATTAAGCTAAGACAGCTAACGGTAAAATATTCACATAAAGGCGGCCTCCTTTATCGCTGAGCATTTGGGATTAGTACTAGAGTGAGGCCGGGCGCTTAATCAGTTTTTTTCCACACTAACTGGCAACTTGATCACTGACGACCCGGAGAAACGTGATACCATTGTCGTTATGCTATTGACTCACAAGCCTTGTTAGAAGTGAACCAAAGTGAGAACCAAACGTCAGATATCTTCCACAGAGATAAACAAAACATTCATTTTAGACCCTTCAAAATTTTTTAAATGATTAATTCACAATCTTAATATTTTTTTTTTCACCTTTTTAAAAGCTCTATGGATGTATTATTTTTTTTCAAAATTATTCAGCTACATAATTATCAACAAGACATTTAATTACATTATATTTACACCCGGATACTTGTACATTATTTGCAATACTACATTTGAATGTGGCCTTGTGTCCCTCCAGGATTCATGTGGTGTTTATGGCGTTTGGTTCTCCTGGTGCTGCTCGGTTCGGCCCTCTTGCTGGCATGCAAGGTCATCCCTGTACTCATAAAGACTGCAGATGGTGGAACGCATCCATCCAGGGCTGTAATGCCAGAAATGTTTGCAGATCAGTTGTCTCTTCTTGAGACTCAATTTCCTAGTCAGCGACCTGATTTGTGGAAGAGGAGCAAGATCCACCTGGAGAGGCATCTGAAAACAGCCCATCCTACAGAGCCAGTCAGTCTGATCTTTACTGCAGGCCACAGGGCTGAGAGGACGCTGCGCTGCCTGGCTCGGGGGCTGGCCTCCTCCTTCTCAGCTGCGCTCAACGCCTCCGTCCACCACATCGACGGAGTCAGCAAAGCCGGCCAGGACAGCAGTGAGGTGAAGATGGACATTGACAGCCAGTTGCGAGCCGCCTTCGACGGAGACAAACCCGTGGCGGTCATTCATCGCTTCGAAGAGCTGCCTCCAGGCTCCACCCTTATTTTTTATCGCTACTGCGACCACGAGAACGCCGCGTACAAGCGGGTGTTCCTGTTGTTTACTGTGCTACTTCCTCAAGACGAGGTCAGGGGCGAGCTGAGTCTGAAGGAAGTGGAGGAGATGGTGCAAGACTACGTCAAGGAAAGGCTGGTGGACTCCAGCAACCAAACTGGCTTCAATGAGATGGACATTGACAAGTACAGTGGACTGTGGAGCCGCATCTCCCACCTGATCTTACCTGTGGTGTCTGAACAGGAAGTAGAGCAGAAAGGATGCTGATGAAGACCGTCAGAGAGGAAGTCAGAGTACCACATTGGACCAGCCTGATCCTCCTCGGCACCGTGCAGGAGCTATGAACCAGAGAAGTAACATGTAAATATAACGTGTGTGCTGTTACATTTTACATATAGACTTGAGTTAAAATGTTTGAAGGTTGTATTAATCTCTCTCTCTCTGTCGGAGATGAGATTGTACTCACGCTGCAGTCCAATGTTGATGATTTTGTTTACCTGCTCACAAGATTTCCAGCACTGAGGTTTTACACATGCGTGCATGTGCAGGCTTTTGCATAAGGATTTGACAGTGGCACCATCATTCCACCTCCAAAGTAGGGTATGAAATGCATATTCTCATGCAGATTTAGTATACAATATATAGTTTGACTGATTTTGTTTTCTCCTTGTTCTGTGTCATAAATCTGCACTTTGTTCAACAGCTTTTTAACCCATCTAAGGAGAGTTTTTGGTGAATGATCAGCATGATTTCTTCTTTGGAACTTACAAAAAATGTTTCATTTTCCATTGACATCTTTGTTTTAGGTGTAAATTCATATTTCTTGTTGGGTATCAAATCTCTCAGACAACTGTATATTTCTGTTTAATGTCCCCATTGATATGTGTGTCCCTTCATTTAATTCTCTTGTGTACACAATTGGATTTGCACTGAACATGTTTGCTTTAACTATTCATCTTATCAAGAGTGCTGGCTTTTATTAAGGTAAATATTTTATATTCTTTTTTGTTTTCTGAATATGTATATTTTAGATATGTTGTGTCTTTCCTAGATTGGAATATTTTTTGATAGCTGTATATATGTATTGAATATAAAAAAAAAAGCTTTGTTCTTTGCACCTGCTGTCAAGAAACGACTGAAATGTACTTTCAGTGTTGTCAACTTAGAAACATACAGGTTCCCACTAAGTGATTTGAAATTGTAAAAATTAAATATTCGTCAGCAAGTCAGGAAATGTGCCTTAAACACACTCATATGGATTAGACTATATCTGAAACACTCATCAATCGTTTGATACTGTATCTTGACAACTTCAGAACCCAAACAAGGTTTCTCTGCTTTTTATTCCTGATTTGTGCACATTTCAAAATACAGAAACTTGTTCTTTCCTGTGATACCACTCATTCCTGTTATGTTTTAATTCTGAGATGAATTTTGTTTTGCTCACATGAATATGTGTATATATTCAATAAAGATTATTTTGATAATTTGAAGAGTTAATAATTAATGTAACTCACTTTTGTGTTTCCTCTATGTACTCAAAGGGGAACAACGCCTAAATTAAGAATTCCAATATGTTATTTCGATGGCCTCGGAAAGTTAAATGAATTTTGAAAATGGGCGTAGTTCCCCTTTAAAGTCTTCCACTGGGGACTTCATAACAATTGAAGAGCACTTGGACTTTATATAGCAAAGAATATGAAATTGCTTTTGTTAATAAGTAGTGTTAAAGGGATAGAGAGAGTGAAGGTCCCACAACATCTGTCAGTGTACAGTATTCAGCTGTGGAACCAGGAAGTTCCAACTGTACAACACAGCAGGAGTTCAATCATTTACTAAAACGGTGACTCAGTACTGAAGACAATGAATTATTTATGGATTAAAATGAAAGAACAGAAGAGTTCATGACTGAGTGATGTTTACAGACACTTGCTGTATATCTTTTTTGCATGACATATTAAAAATGTCACACTACAAATATTTCCTGTGCTTTTGTTGACCAGGAGCATCAAAGTGAAAAATGTTATAGCAAGTTTAATCAGTAGCTAAGTAATTGATAGGTGCGCCTAAATATCTTGGCAATGTTTTAATGATTGGGTGAGTCATCTACTGTACCTGAACGTAGACGTAGCTGAAGGTTGTTTCCTTCAAAAGAACCATAAAAATTAATAATTAATGAATCACGCCTTGCTGTAGTCACAAACATGACTCTAGATAAAATTTATTTTTGACTTTTTATTATTTTATTTAATATGTATAAATATTTGTTTAGTATAGTAAACAATTGTGATTTACACATTAACATTAACGATTCGGTCTCGTGTGTCGTGTGTATGGATATTTGTATATTTGTATTTCCTTTTGAACTCTGGGTAGAATTGCTATTGCAATATATATATATGTATATATATATATATTTATTTATTTTTTATTTATTTTTTTCAAAACAAAAAAACAACAAATAATGACAGTAATAACATGACATTGAAATTAGTTTACAAAAGACATAAGGAAAATAAGAAAAGTAATTTCACCTACTGCATTCCTAGACTTTGAAGTTGCTAAATGCAAATTGGGAGCATTTCTATTGCTTCCGCACGGCTCTCAACATGGCGACGGCTGAGCCAGCGGTGCTAACAGCGCTAACAGTGAAAACAACAGCAACAGTGCTGACAGAGATAACAGTGTTAATTTGAAGGGAACCGAGGGTGGGTGCTACGCTTCCGCAACATCGCCTTGGTTGTGCGGTGTTATCAGCTGTAACCGTCGTATGAGAGCAGTGCAGAGCGGCAGCCGTGAGCTAGCCAGTGGGGCACACTCACATGCACGAACATGCACTAAAAGGCACGTGTGGCCGGCCCGGCTATGTCAACAAAGCATAGAGAAGCTCTGATTACAAAGCACACAGAGGGAGAGCAACTTCATTCTCTGCTTAGGTAGACATTACTCCTCCATATCTTTAAATAGCAAATAGTTGTTTGCTGCTATATTAATGCTCTGGATATCGTATAGAGCACCTTTAAGTTTAGAGTTCAAATAGCCTATTGTCAGTCCTTGTATTGGAACCCTGGAAGTTAAATTTCAGTAATCTGAGGGATCTGCAACACCTTTGTCCACAAATTTGTCCACATAGTCCTCATATCGTTTTAGTTTTTCAATCCAGAACAAAAAGGAAGAAAAATGCAATTCAGTTGAGTGGCATCATGCACTGCTATAAAAGTATTTTACAGTGTCGCTCACACGACAATAACACACGAATTACAGACATAGCTGCTGCTATTTATTGAACTGCCTATCGATGTAACAAGGATGATTTATTCCTTGTTGTATGTTGTCCTGGTGAATATTACATCAAGACAACTTATTGTAAAACTTTAAATCGTTATCACTCTCATTTCATATTCATCACCGTGACACATTTTATTCATCCTAACACACTGAACTAAGCATTTCCACAACCTCAGATACTCAACAACAGGCTGAGTCATGATGTCAGCAGACTGACTCAGACTTTATGATCTATTTATGTGCTCTAGTTTCATCTGATTGACTTACCTTTGCCCTTAAACACAAGGTAGCGTCATGTCACGAGTGAGTGCTCCACATGTGGAATCCATCTATCATCTATGTTTATCTATATGAAGTAGAGCTAGGCTTGTTTTTCATAAGAGAAGCACATTCTACAGAGATACTCACCGAGGGTATGATCACACCGCAAAAACATTCCCTCCGTGATGCCTGCGCCTGGTACATGGAGATACATTAGTATAAGCGAGTGTAACTTCAGCAAATATTTGCAGTTTGGCCTTGATGAGGCTTAACTCTGATAAGAAGTGACATGACCTAATTTATTAAACTTGCTTGGAAGGAGGTAAAAAGTAAACACTGAAACATGTCTGTTAAGTCTACCTAGTGTGTGCTGGTATGAAATTAGACAGCATTTTCAACTATGTTGCGATTTGAATCAATCAATTACGAGGCAACAACCATTGAAACACATTTTCACATTATCAACATATATTTTAATAACCTTTACAAAAGCTATTTACAGTAGATAGAGATAGATGGATTTATTTTTCTCCCAGGGAGGGGGGGATTTGCAGGTCACAGCAGCAGAATACGAACGAACCACAATGTACAGAGAATAGTGCAAAAACAGGTGTCATACACAAATACTAATATAAAAGTAAAAAATATGCCCTTTTAAGCATGTGCATGAATACAAGTGTGCAAATAGCAGTAAGGAATCTGGGATTTTAATTAAATTTTAGGGCTGTCAATTCATTAAAATATTTAAACGCGATTAATCGCATGATTGTCCATAGTTAATCGCAATTAATTGCAAATTAATCATGTTTTAACTGTTCAAAATGTACCTTAAAGGGAGATTTTCTCAAGTATTTAATACTCTTATCAACATGGGAGTGGGCAAATATGCTGCTTTATGCAAATGTATGTCTATATTTATTATTGGAAATCAATTAACAACACAAAACAATGACAAATATTGTCCAGAAACCCTCACAGGTACTGCATTTAGCATAAAAAATATGCTGAAATCATAACATGACAAACTCAAGCCCAACAGGCAACAACAGCTGTCAGTGTGTCAGTGTGCTGACTTGACTATAGTGCATGTGATTATCATAAAGTGGGCATGTCTGTAAAGGGGAGACTCGTGGGTACCCATAGAACCCGTTTTCATTCACATATCTTGAGGTCAGAGGTCAAGGAACCCCTTTGAAAATGGCTATGGCAGTTTTTCCTCGCCAAAATTTAGCGCAACTTTGGAGCGTTATTTAACCTCGTTCGCGACAAGCTAGTATGACATTGTTGGTATACCGAATGGATTTCTTAGGTTTTTCTAGTTTCATATTATGCCAGTATCTTCACTCTAGTTTTAAAACTGAGCTCGCTAAAGAAAATAGTGGCGTTAAAACGATTTTGCGTTGACGTGTTATTATCACATTAACTTTGACAGCCCTATTAAATTTATATTCATGAATAACTTAAAAAATGCATGACAAAATACATACACCTGAAATACAACCATGAATTACATGCAAACAAAGTACCAGCACACTTTCATGCACATTCCTACTGTTCCTGACATCCAAATATCCCAACAGCGACAGCTACAGCGAAACACAAGTTTCCAACTAAGAGGATCACTGAGACGGCAGTAACGATCACTTCGGCTGCACTGAGCTTCTGTGTTGAAAAACAGAAAAACAGAAATGAATTTGCATCTTCACTGTGATGTATGAATTGTTATGGTGTAGACAGTTGTCATGACAATACAACATGTTATCAATGTTATTGTCATGATGTGGACAGGCTCTCACCTCTTTTCTTTGTTGCTTCCTCCATTTTGGACACCCTGTAACAGAAAATAGTGACAAATATTATTTTGTTCTTCATAAAAATCCATACTATATTTCATGTGTATTATTATTATTATTCACACAGTGCTATTCTACAAGTCATTCACCTATTTTGCTTGGCCCCAGTATTGCTGTTCTTTGAGTACTGATTACGAAATCCCAAATTACAAACAGGAGAATCCACACTGTGTAAGCGACCATCACTTTCAGAAGCCAATCGTCTTTCCTGTTCCTGTTTCCTGTTCCTTTCCTGCAGTTTTCAGTCTCCATAACACCAACAAAGATGACAGCAACTGTGTGGGAAACAGATTTGGAAATAAAACCAAAGAGATGATGCAAGCTGCGACATTGGTTAGCTTGTCTCTGTCGTTTAAAGCAATAGTTTGACATTTTGGGAAATTACAGTAACAGAATATTGATTCATATTTGATCAGTGCTGCCTAGTTTGACCGTTTGATCGGAGTTCGCAAGTGATTGACAGCTGCCTCTGTTGAATGAACAGCCAATAGGAACGCTCTCTCTCTCTGAAATGACCTGTGATTGGCCAAAGTCTCCCGTCACGGGCTAGATTTTCTAAAGCCTGAAAACAGAGCCATGAGGAGGTGCAGAAGTCTAGTTATCTCGCAGAACACTTGAATTACACTATGCTGAAAGGTTATTATGGAAGTTTTGCCCAATGATGCCAAAAATATACTGCCTACACCCACTTTAACTCTCAGCAAGAATGCAATCAAGCGTATTTCCCAAAATGTCAAACTATTGCTTTAAAGACATTAAGCATGTCTTCTCACAGAGAGAAATGAACATAGTAAAGTTGTACTTACTTGTAAAAATCTGATGGACTACAGAACACACTTTGACAGTGAGGTCACAGATCTCCTTTCTTGAACAGAACAAAAGAGAAAAAAAAACAGCTGTGCACAAAGTGTTGATGTAAGGGTCAAGTCAAATATTCAGGCAGAAGAAGAGGAAGTTCAACTCACAGTTCATGACTGGGTCCAATTGGCAGACAGAGGATTACCAGCTCTATGAAATTAATCACTATCGCCACACACACAAGAGCAACGAGAGTGACCTAAACATGCCCACACAGACACACATATACACACACATTACATATAACCATTTACAATATAAAATTCCAGCATTTGGATGTAGATTTAGAGAAATGTTGTTTACCACTTATGATTACTCACTTTAATGGGTTCCACACAAAACAAGACCATGGCCGAGAATTCAACTGCCGCACAAAGCAGACTGCACGATATCTTTGACACCTACATAAGAAATAAAATACACTTTCAATTATATTAATAAACCTGAATAATTAGTATCCATTAGGTTTGTACACATAAGCACAGACTGAGCCAACAAATGACATATAGCATTTATAGCTATATGCTGATCTACATGGGCTTTTACATTAGAGAGATAAAATTAGATTTTTAAAAAGACAAAACATTTCAGAAAAAATATATGCACTTATACACAATGCAGACAATTAAGAGAAAATGCAAAAATGACCACCACTAACTAGAAAAAATCTACCATTAAAGTTCCTTAAGATTTTCATAAAATATATATTTTTATTGGTAGGTCATTCAATGTGTTTAAACTCTGTAAATAACTCTCTATATGGTTTTTATTGTTAGTGGCGGGGTCTGCCATTTCAACACGTTCTCACCCCAACTCGTCACATACGTCACGTCACTTTCTAACGCGCTGGGTAGCCCAACTATGACGCTCCACTACGGTCGCAGTAAACACGTAGTTAACATTGTGAATTCAAAGAGAAAATGACCCTACTTCTCACTTGATTTATTACCTCAGTTAACATTGTAAACATGAGTTTATGGTCTCGATCGCTAGTTTCAAGTCTTCTTCAATACAGCATGATGGTCATTTAGAAAATGATGGTCCCATTTAGAGTAAAATAGATGATAAAGCACGGCTAAAGCATGCTTTAGGGCATGGCTACCTTGTGATTGACAGGTCGCTACAAAAGCGCTGTCCAATCTGGGAGTTGTCCGTGTTTTTGTCTTACAACTTTAACCCTTTCAAAGTGTGTTTTTAGTTCATGAAAGGTAATTGTAACATTTTAGTCACCTGAGACCTTCTTATTCAGAGTTTGGTTCTACTTAGCTCCCTCTTGCGTCACTTCTGGTTGCAAAAAAATGGCATGGTGATAGCCAATACCGAACTCGAGGCTTCAAAACAGCAGTCCACATACCAATGGGTGACGTCGCGGTGACTACATCCACTTCTTATATACAGTCTATGGTTGGACCAATCCACCACCTCTCTCACCTGCCCTATGTGTGTTTTTTCGCTCTACGTCACCACACTCCCTGACCACTTTCTCTTAATATTGACGAGGTTGGGTTTACATTGTAGTTACTTGAAAGCCTAGTGCATCTCATACAGATGCTAAAGGGTGCCTTTTGCGTCGGTATCAGACACCTAGGGGCGTCACAAAGCGTTTGTATTTGATGCCCTGGGAATTAGAATGGGCTGGCAATTTCAGCGCCAGATTCAAATTACCGACCGACGCGCGAGAGATTCACTGGAAACACATGTCAAGAATATGGGATGACAGTTACTATAACAACAACAAGCCCCCCAACTCATGCCTTACCTTATTTAGACGACGAGAAAATGGACTGTTGGTGAGGGTGGTCGTGAATATATTAGGCAGTACCTGAGGAGCGATGGAGCAAGAGAGAAATTAATCTTCTTGTATAATTTTCTTTGGTAGGACTTTTGTGTGAAGGCATTTACTAGGTGACATGAGTTTATAAATACCATTTTGACTCCCACCGAAAAACTGACTGCAATCTCCGCCACAATACCTGCTACCTGAGATAAATCAAGAGAAACGAGGAGTTGTGTAAATAAAAATATTGGCGTTTACATATTAATGCATAGATTTCTGCACAATGTCAACAAGACATCTGTGTCCCTCCTTAGCTCTAATTGGTACCCTTGTTGAGTTGTCGTCCTTGCCCTCTGGAGTAGTTGGCACTGCAGTACTTGTCCCAGTACTTGTATTAGTACTTTGCTCTGTAATTGTAGTAGTACTTGGCTCAGTGCTTGTAGTAGTATTTGGCTCAGTGCTTGTAGTAGTACTTGGCACAGTACATGTAGTAGTGCTTGGCTCAGTACTTGTAGTGGTACTTGCCTCAGTACTTGTAGTAGTACTTGGCTCAGTACTTGTATTTGGCACAGTACTTGTAGTAGTACTTGGCTCAGTACTTGTAGTAGTGCTTGGCTCAGTACTTGTAGTAGTACTTGGTGTTGTTGTTGGTAATGGTGTGGTGGTGGGTGGAGGGACGTTCGCATCCACTGGTTCCCAGAATTTGTAAAAATCTTCAACGAATGTGACTCTGAAATATATCAGACAGGCACAGATGCCAATCATTTTGCTCCGCATTGTAATACTGACTTTTGGAGGTCAGTCAAAGTGTACGAATACCTGAAAAAGATGTCATTGTGTGTTACCGGCGACGTCCAGTTAACTCGAAATGAAGTCTTTCTTTGATTGTTGCTTTGACTGACAGCCGACTCCTGAGGAGAGAGACAAAAGCATAAAATAACCAATCGTTGATCATACTTACACGTTTTTTTCAGCAAGATAATCTCCACAAATGGGCACCACATTTATGATTTTTGAAGTGTGAATGCAATCGCCAGAAGTAAAAAGCTAACGTTAGGCTATAAACAAACTACACCACGGTCGCATGAACGTGAGTATAAACAACGAGGCTGTAAAGGCGGACGAGTCGGCGTGATGACGTTTAGTAGTTTCATTTAGCCACTTGTTAGCAACAGCTAAATTGGGTATTTATTGATGTATTTTACTAAAAACCCATTCAAAACACCCATTGACTTCCAAACGAGGGAACCAGAATTGCTAAAATGCTAACTCATTTCCGGGTTTTAAGACTCGTTCCTGTAGCACTCTACACTATGATTGGCCAGTCTGCGTTCTAGGGGCGGGACTTATTGAAGGGTCAATTCAATGTGTTAATTAAAATAGTAATGGAAAGTGTGAATATTCAATTAATCGATTCAATGCATTTGTTACCTTTAATAATGACGAAATGGGATGGTTACTTACTGGTGAGTCATTGCATGGCAAGAGTCGAGTCTTGTCAGACTCAAGCGTGATGAATTTTCCAACAGGAACCTCGCTTTCTATCTTTCGAGCCTGCAATATAAACCCCCTGAACCCTGTGGAGTGCTTGCTCTGGAGAATAACTGGAAAATAGTTTGAAGTTTCATCAGGGAGAAGGTGGAGGAACAGAAAATAAAGACAGAGATAGTAATAACCTTGCACTTAGTGAATGACCACTGCAACAAAGATTGATAGTGATAAGCTTCCAATCCAGTAGTCTCTGTACCTGTAATAGGGTCTCTCCCTTTGCCGGGTTCGACAGTGATCCAAAAGGGCAGGTCAGTGTTCTGAGGACCCAATTCTACCCCATCTCTCACATGCGTAGGTAACATTGATTTACATGACTTTGTATCTGCAAAGTTTCCATCTGCCCACCCATGCACTTTTGTGATGATGTTAAGGCCGATCAAGATCCACAGCCACATCTGTAAAACAGAATGACTTCTTCATACACATGCAGTCACTGGGAATTATTAACCTTTACCTGACAATAAGTATCATTATACATAGTCCCCCAACTTTTGAACAATGCAGTACAACAGAGCTACAATTCCCTCACTGTTCACCCAATATAATATATAAACACCCTTAAATGAAAGTCAGCTATTGTTCGATTGCAAATGTAGTTTTTGGTGGAATACAGAGTCAACACAAGGACTCCCCTCTCTTAGAATTGCTTGAAATATGAAATGTGTGTATGAACTTCTTTTATAAATAGGAATAATTTAACCCATTTGTTCCCACAACTGAATGTTTTACTTTTAAGTGTTCTCTGGGCTTGCTTAAGCACAAATGTAATAACATTTTCAAAATCGGTCAAACCGTTTGGCTGAAAAGTGAGTTTTTCTTATCATTCTATATCTAGTATTTGGGCACCAGGGACTAGTACAATCAAGTATTTGGTATCTATGAACTCCGAACAAGTTGAATATAGATGTTATGCACACATATGGAGTGTAAAAAGAATATTTCATATGAAAAAACATTTAATAAACATAATGTTAGTGTTATTCCTCATTTTTATAAAAATCCTGACTTTGACTATTGATAAAAGTCAGATTTTTCATGTGATCTAAAAATTTCAAAGTTTTACTAATAGATACTTGCACAATGTATGTCTATACCAAATTATTTGAAGATTTTTGTCCAAACAGAACAAATGTTGCGGCATTTTTCGTCATCATACTAAATATAGTCTTTGGGCACAACTGGGTTAAACATAATTAGTCCTAAAAGAGATCTCTCTCACCGTTTCATTCAAATTCAAACTTGGATTTATGTCATTTTAAGACCTCAGTGGCAAGTAATTAAATATTCAATGATAATAACAACTCTTTCCTCTTACCTTAAAATGTTTGTTGACAACGCCCAATACCATGAAACCACAGGTTAAGATGTCATACTACAACCTTAGACACTTGGACTGTTAAAGTCTCTTTAAGAAAAAGAAGAAGAAGAAACCTCAGAAATGAATCCTCCTTCCGCGACAGTTAGATGTGCAGTGTGTGCTAAAGAGCAGCAACAACTTAGCAGACCGAAGGAGGAAGTTAGAGAGAGGGCAATCTAAGTTCAGGACTTGAACCCACCCACACACAGCTAAATGATTAAGAAAATACAGTTTCCCTTTACGGAGGCTCAGACCTGTGTGTTTCTCAGATTGTTCTCATAGATTGTTGGTTTCCCAACAGCATGCAGGTTCCTTAATTACTTCAGTCTACTGATAGCACTACACACAACACAGATCCAAGTCTGCAGTGCCGGTAGAAAAACAGTTCCTTGATGAATACCTCAATACCTCAATACCTCAATCAAAAAGATTTTAGCAGTATTTTGAGGTATGTAAAGTCAAATATTTAATTGAGATTAATTGCATGATTGTCCATAGTTAATTGCAATTAATTGCAATTTAATCATGTTTTATCTGTTCAAAATGTACTTTAAAGGGAGATTTGTCAAGTATTTAATACTCTTATCAACATGGGAGTGGGCAAATATGCTGCTTTATGCAAATGTATGTATATATTTATTATTGGAAATCAAGTAACAACACAAAACAATGACAAATATTGTCCAGAAACCCTCACAGGTACTGCATTTAGCATAAAGAAATATGCTCAAATCATAACATGGCAAACTCAAGCCCAACAGGCAACAACAGCCGTCAGTGTGTCAGTGTGCTGACTTGACTATGACTTGCCCCAAACTGCATGTGATTATCATAAAGTGGGCATGTCTGTAAAGGGGAGACTCGTTGGTACATATAGAACCCATTTTCATTCACATATCTTGAGGTCAGAGTCAAGGGACCCATTTGAAAATGACCATGCCAGTTTCATTGGTATTGGTTGTTTTCCTCGCCAAAATTTAGCATAGGTATTTAGCCTCCTTTGCAACAACCTAAAAATCACAAGATGTGTTAATGCTTTAAAGAAATTAGTGGCATTAAAATAAATTTGCGTTAACGCGTTATTATTACGTTAACTTTGACAGCCCTAATGTAAAGAAGGTATAACACATGTGAAAGCAACATTAAGTTTAATCTGTCATATGTAAAATATGGCTTAAACCAAATTGTACACGTTGCTCTTGTCCATAGAAAGAGATGTCTAATGAAAGTAAAAAGTCTTTCCTCTATAAATCTATGCAAATTGTTGAACACATACATTTGCTGTTAATAGACATTTAATTTGGTAGAGATACACTTTTACCATTAATAGACAAGTCAACCATTTGATAGAGGCTCATAATGAAAAAAACATCAACATGTTATCAGTTGAAAAAAAGGCATTGTAGTTTTTATTGCACAGGGAGACTAAGAAATCAAATATCATCACATTGCCTTTTACTGGGTGGGACCATTGAGATAATTGTCTAGTTCTATTCAACATTAATCTGTAAACCACCCGAACATTACCAATTCAATAGATTCAAATTTGGGCAGTTAATATACAAGCACACTAATAAGCATTACATCAAAAAGGCTGTTAACAAAACCTTTACATAATTTAAATATATGAAAAAACAACATCTAGCTGTTGTATGCAATGACACATTGTATGAAATGTACACAATAAATCATAATTTCAGTAATAACTGTAAACTCAACCTCACAAAAGCAAGAGTGGGTATAATTTTAAATGAACATCATGATAAATAATTTTAGACAGTGAACATATTAACTAATGGCTCCACTTCCACTGCGACCAATTAATAATATTTTTACATGACCATGAAAAACATGACCTCCTTTTAAAGTGCCAGTAAATAAATGTATGAACCGCATTTAATGACAAAGGTTTAACACAGACACACGCACGCACGCAGCAACAGATTTGAATTTTGAGTGCAGAATATGAACCACAAGGATTTTGCCAAATGCACACTGGAATAAGTAATTTTTAAATTAGTAATGCAGCAGTAAATGCAAGGAAGTTATATACTTAAAGGGGACACATTATGAATATCTATTTTTTTCAGTACTTGTGCACATACATTTGGGTATCTGGAGTGCCTACCAACCCAAAAACTGTGAAATAACACAACCCAGTCAGTTTTTTGAGGGCTGTCTAGATCAGAAAACACGTGATTCAACAAGCCATTCAGATTTGGCTCCCCTTCCTATGTCACATGCAGGCTCATTAGAATATATCACTCATAGCCTGAGAACTACCTTTGCAAAGGTGGGTTCTTAAAGAGACAGGCGCTAAAACGGAGCATTTCAGACAGAGGGTGATTACAGGTATATTCAGACAGACAGTATGAGAAAAATAATGTGTTTTTTGAACATTAAAGCATGTAAACATGTTCTAGTAGAAACCCAAAATAGAAGTATGAATGTGGAAATGAGCATGATATGTCCCCTTTAAACAGCAACTAGTACATTGATCCACGGGAGAAGTTTTGCATTCTTACCTGCTGCTCTTCGACTGGACTTTGGCGAATGAACATTCGATGCAGCATTGACTTCAAATGACTCCTGAACTTCACACCAACGAATGCGTAAAAGACAGGGTTCAGGCAGCAGTGGGAGAAAGCAATGAGCCGGCACACATAGAATGCATAGTCGAGCTGGATACTTGTGTCACAGTTATCAAATGGTGCGACCAATTTGTCAGCCAAAAGCCTCAGGAAGATGACCACATTGTACGGCACCCAGCCGAGGAAGAACACAGCCACAATGCAGAAGACTAACTTCACCGCTCTGTTCTTTGTGTGAGATCTTGTTCTTGTGATTCTCCCCAGTATTTGGATGTAGCAGAAAGCCATCACTGCGAAAGCGACCAAGAAGAAGATATTCTGTTGGGAGATACTAATGTTTTTCCACAGGGAGTCTTCGTATTCGCAGCCCAGGGAGTGTATGCCGTTGTGGGGGATCGACACGAGGGAGCTGTAGAGCAGAGAGGGCATGGCCGCTCCGATGCTGATTATCCACAGTAGGAAGGACACAAAAACCCCAGTGCTGGGTCTCAGCGTGCTGAGGTCAGACAGAGGGTGGACCACGGCCAAATACCTGTAGATGGTCATGATGGTCAGGAAGAGGACGCTGCTGTAAAACCCAGTGAAGAAGACAAAAGTCACAATTTTGCAAAGGGCCTCTGAAAACAACCATCCCCAGATGTGGTAAATTGCCCAGAAGGGGAGGCCGGTGGTGAAGACGAGGTCAGAGATGGCCAGGTTTAGGATGAAAATGTTGGTGAGAGACTTCAGGTTTTCGTACAAAGCCAGGATTACAAGGACGAGGATGTTTCCCGTGAGGCTCAGTGTGATCACAATGGAGAAGAACACAGGAATGACAATAGATCCAAACTTGACCACTTCGCCTTTTTCACAGACTTCATCCTCATAGTCAGCGACATATTGGCTGTCATTGAAAGAGTTATTCATTGCTGTTCAACTGGATCCTAGAAAAGAAGTATAGGATTAGTATGTGCATTACTGCAGGTTATTTTCAGTCATTTCATTGTTTAATCCAAATCAACAGATGCAAGAAGGGTGTGTAATATTACTATCTTTAGTGTTTAGGCCTAGAGAAAAAACTGACCTACCTCTTGCTTGATGGGATTGATAAGTTGTTGGATGTGATGCCTCCTGTCTACTCAAAAGAAAGCTAAAGGAGAAGCTATTATAATGTCGTGACTGTGTTTCTGTTCCTAGTTTTGTTCAGTAGCCTGACCTGTTTTAACATATAGGCGTTGTCTTAAGCTCAGCTGGATTTGTGATTTCTGGTGCCAATACTATGGCGATAGCGAACAGTTTTAATAGGGACTATTTCTTAAGTTAAAATCAAAGATATGTGCATGGCTGTATAAAACAGAGGTGGTACTGTAGCCTAACCATCACTTTAAAGGGATAGTTCAGGTGTTTTGAAGTGGGGTTGTATGAGGAAGGCTACTTAGTCTGTGTACTACCTACAGTAGATGACGGTCAGCGCGCTCCCAGTTTTGAGAAACAGACATAGTACCGGTGTTGTGTCAAGTACTGTTTTTCTGTCGATATGTGTTTCCCCCCTACCTAAACCTGAACCAACCCTTATCCCTAACTCTAACTACCGAAGGGGGGGGGGGGGGGGGGGGGGGGGGGGGCGCTATCATTTTAACAGAACAGCACAAACACAACACAAAAATTTTTTATATTTGTTTAAGTGTACGCTAGAATATATTCACCGCTTCATCTTGGCGTCAGACAGCTCATTCCGACGGGGAACTGAACTAAATGTGAAACGTAGGCCTATCTATGCTCTCTTCAAAGCAGCCAGAGACTCCGTTGAAAAAACAGAATAGATACATTTCACTTTCAGTTCAGTTCCTCATTGGAAAATATTCTAAATATAGCGTACACTTAGAGTTAGTAAGTAACCCTAACCCTTATGGAATACACAAACTATGGATAAGTAGCCAACCTCATACAACCCCACTTCAAAACACCCAAACTATCCCTTTAAGGCTCAACTTGATTTAAAATGGGTACTCCAGCACTTTGGTGTTGCACTTTCATAACGTTTTGGCACTCGTGGGAAACAGATTCTTTTTTTTAAAAGAAGGGTGAAAATTGATGCAACAGAGGACTTTTACTCCCTAGTATGGGTCAAAGTTCAAAAACACTGGATCCTACATTTCCCATAATGCAGCCAATAGCATATTTTCATTAGATCCTCCCTGATTGGTAAATAATTATATGTGAACACCAGTTTATAACTCAGGTTTCTTAAATTTGTAGCCTTCAAGTTTGAATTGAGATTTCAAGTGTTTTCTTAGCCTTGACAAAGCTCATCATACACATGCAGAGTATTAATCTCCATCTTTTAGTGTAAAATCAGTGTGAGTGTCCCTTTAAGAAATAAGACCTCACTAAAATGTACCAATGATCTGGGTGTTATCATATTAAATGTCAGACTATTTTACTTTTTAAGTATATGCTACATATACTGTATGCCTTGGGCTACAAATCATAAAAGGCAAATAAATGTTGTTGTTTTTTAAGAAAATTGATGGTGTATGGGGGTGCAGTTGCGTTAAATATACATTAAAGATGTGCAATAGACAACAAAGGACCACAGAAAAATGGGACAAGTATGTATCTGTGATCACATGACACATCTGTTTACTCTGCTACGACAACCAAACCCCAGCTTCAGGATCCCGCCTACAAACCTCTAGTCATTGGTCGGAGGGCTACATGTCGCTCTGTGATTGGATGGCACGATGTCAATCACGATTTTAACAAGTTTGTGTGCACACACAAACGACCTGAGCTGTTGTTATGGGACTTGAGTCATATCTGTAAAAGTACGTCAAAGTTATTATTCTTTTCTTATTCTTTCATCAGGAACTATCTACAAACATGTTATATTAGCTAAAGTATCGTTTGTCGGTGTTGTCATGGTTATTTTAAAAATGTCTGTCAAAGGTTCACTTTGTCAAAGCTAGTTAAATATAACTATATGTGTCAGCTAAGTTACAAAAGAACACAAAAGGAGTCTGTAAAAGCTGGAGCTGCCAGCTGTGTATTCTTCTCTTTCGCTCCTCGAGGTTTGAAAAGTAATTTTTAGCGCTGTAAGTGTTGTGTTAGTGTTGTAAAACTGTTTTCAAACTATTGAAACCATACTGACGATAACCTCGCTAACTTAGCGAGCTGTTAGCTAACTTTAAACAAGCTTACAAAGCGTTGAGTGGTTTAGTTAACTACATTGTGAATGCGCATGTATTAGAATGCGCATATATTAGAATGTAGGTTGTTCCTGTACATGGTTACGCTTTCATGACGTTATGGTTAGATGGCATACCACATACTAACGTGCTTTGTTTACTTCCTCATAGCCAACTAACAGGAGTTTACAGGAGGAGGACACTGTAAACATTACCACCTACACACTATATCGAGTTACCAGTAATACCTGCAATAAATACTTCCTCTGTGAATGTTATGATTTTCAGTTCAGTTGAAACTTTATCAGAGAGTTATTGACTCAATTCTATTGTAGCCATAATTTGTGGTGCTGGTGTTTTATGGACATTGTGGTGGAAGCAGCACCTCTCAACAGTTTCAACACATATAAACTTCTTATACTTATACTTATATACTTAAACTAACTTTGCTAGTAATTAGATCTTACTCTGTTAGTTAGGGTTTAACTTATTATAAGACAGTCACACTGCATTATGCACTACTATATCATACTCCATAATATACTCTGCTATATTTGCACTACCATTTGCACTATTTGCACCATTGGCACACTGTCACTTCACTGCTGTACTTATGTTATCTTATTTTTATTTTATTTTCTCACTTTATTCTATTTGATTGTATCTTTTTTTTAAGGTGTATTGGTGTTGGGATTTGTTGTCTAAGCTACTGGATGCCTAAATTTCCTTCGGGATCAATAAAGTATCTATCTATCTATCTATCTTATCTATCTAGTTTTGTAGAGGAGATTCTGCTCATGTCCCATACAGACCAATAATCTAAGAGATTCAATTCAAGTCAATTTATTTTTATAAAGCGTCAAATCATAACAGAAGTTATCTCGAGACGATTTTCATATAGAGGAGGTCTAGACCGTAGTCTATAATTTAGAGACCCAACAAGAGATCCCCCCATAGAGTACATATGATTTTTTTATGAACGCACAGGCATAGCTAGTCTCAGACACTGTATGGTTATATAAAAGTAAGGGAATTGTACATTTTGCAACAAATATGTCTCTTTTCTTATGTGAAAGATTACTCTCACATCCTCCTGGTAGCTTGATACAGTATTTATTGTAAGGTAATACTTGAGTGGATGAGTGGGACTTAGCTTAGTCAGCTCCAGTTTAACCAGCATCCAGCAAGAGCCAGGTTCCATTTACATTAGGTATTTTTCCAGCTTACCATGCCCGTTTGCCTTTAAATATGGAAAGTTGACCTACGTGTGACCAACCCTCAGACTTTATGCATCAACCAGTGACAGTGTCTTGAGCCCAAGTTCAAGACGCAGGACGTTTGACTCTTTTGTTGTTCTTAAAGTGATCAAATTGCTTTACAAATTAGGGTTGTGCATTGGCAAGAATCTGGCTATACGATACGTATCATGATACAGGGGTTACGATTCAAAAAATTGTGATGTATTGCGATTTAAAAAAAATCTAGTTTTAGGAAAACTGTCATAGTATAAAGAACACACCACCATCTGCATAAAATCTGAGTAAAAAAAAATACCTAATACAAATGTCCCCCTTTGGGATCATCGCTCTTCAGAAAATCAAAAACTGTGGAATTTGCACCCCTGTTCATCATTTTATCCATATATTAATTACGAATGTTGCAGTTATATAAGAAAGTAATTACGTTTTTAGTTGAAGACAACAGAGTAGAAGCGCTGCTGGGTCTTTGTGGTAGTCACATACAGGTGCTCTTTGGATCCTTCAGTTGTACTGTCCTTATTCAGTCTTGTGAAGGGCTCATTGCATGGGTGGAATATGATCTCAAAAAAGTACAAAATGCAAGTCTCCCTCAAAACTAATCCAAAGCATACTGTAGAGTTTGTACACAATTCAAATATACAATATTTATTTGTTTTGGAGTGTGTCATTGAGTGCTACAGAAACAAAGATGCATAGTTTGACAGATATACAATATTGCAGTTGAATAGTAGTTGGTAGTCGTGTGTATGAAGTGTGCCCATGTGAGAGTACAGTATGTTGGTGCATTCATGTCCGTCTTTTGTTCCTGACTGCTTCTGATTCTCTGATTCAGCAGACTGGATGTGACCCTGTGACCCCTGGTTGCCAGGGAGAGAGCGGTGGGGCCATGGCTGCTGGGGCTACAGTCGGGGAGAGCCAACTCCAGAGGATTATCAGAGATCTGCATGGTACGTCAGCTTTATGTGTGTGTGCCTGACTGTTCATGTGAATGTGTGTGAATAGATTGGCTGCACGCAGTTGTTGGATGACAGAGTGTGACTGAAGAGAGGAGAAAGAAGAGACATGATGTCACGACCTGAGTCTCAGTGTCAAGTCTAAATACAATCTTTACGCCTGGAACTATCTGACCTTTCCTGGTCATCTAATTATTTGGGAAAACGTGCATCTGACCTCATATCCCTGTAGAAAGGGTGTGGTGGAAGCCTTAGTCAGCATGCAGCGAGACAGAGAGTGTGTGCTGAGGATGCACCCGTCACGGGTGTCCTTCCTGTTTTTGCGATGGATACGAGG
Source organism: Sebastolobus alascanus (assembly GCA_916701645.2). Classification (NCBI taxonomy): domain Eukaryota; kingdom Metazoa; phylum Chordata; class Actinopteri; order Perciformes; family Sebastidae; genus Sebastolobus; species Sebastolobus alascanus. The sequence continues at coordinate 199,839 of CAKAOJ020000508.1, forward strand.
CAAGTGGTTTTGATTTACAGACCAGCTGTGCTGGAAGAGGGTAGGAATGGAAAAAGTGGAAAAGATTGGAGATTTAGGCACCAGGGCTGTTTGTGTGTGAGTGTGTAACAATTTTTATGGCGATGCAATTTTTCATTTCTTTTTATTTCGTTTTAGGCCATGTGACTTTAGGTAATTTCTAAGATGATAACAATTTTCTGCCTTTTTGCTTCCCTGTTTCTTCCCTTCCCTAATATATTTTCTGAGTGAAGATTAGCTTTCCCTTTCTAATTTTGCTTGAAACACATGTATATTATGTAAGTATCTGTTAGAAACCTGTGTCATTTGCCTTTTATATGTGTGTTTTCCTAGGTAAAGCTATGTGCCACCTGTTTGTATGAACTTTGTGTCATTAATCCCTGATACTTTTTTCATTTGTGAATTTCAGAGGCTGTTGCAGAGCTCGCAAAGGAGTACAGGGAAAGTGGGGAGCCAATCACAGATGACAGTACCAACCTGCACAAATTCTCCTACAAACTGGAGTACCTTCTACAGGTGGGATTTAGCTTACAGTATATTGTCACACCTGACCCAGTAATCCCAAATAGAAATGAATGGCATGCCTCAAAAAAATAACTCATGTTCAACTGTTCCAACTGTATGTATATATTTATCTGTCTTTCAGTTTGACCAGAAAGAGAAGACCACATTTCTTGGTACAAAGAAGGATTATTGGGAATACTTCATTGAGTGTCTGGCTAAAATCAAAGGAGCCAATGATGGGATCCGCTTTGTCAAATCCATCACTGAGGTATTAGGACACCACTAGTTGAGCACCGATTACATACTGATCATTAATAATATCAGATAATTCCTTAAACCATTATTAAACCATTACCAGTAGTTGACTCTTTTTTTGCTGTCCACCCACAATGACTCAAAAGGGTTTTTCATTTCTTTCTCATCTCTCATAGTACATGACACAAGTTAAAGTTTTGAAGTGGGGTTGTATGAGGCACTTATCCATAGTCAGTGTATTACCTACAGTAGATGACGGTTGGCACCCCCCCAGCTTCGAGAAACAGACATTAGTACCCACACGGAAGCGACGTAATGTACTGCTGTGGACGGGGGCAGCAGCAAAACGTATTTTAGCCACCTAAAACAAAGGCCCACCTGAAAAATCAATATCTGTTTAAGTGTACGCTATATTTAGAATATTTTACTATGGGCAACTGAACTGAAAGTGAAACTTATCTATAGCTTACTGTTTTTGTCAACGGAGTCTGGCTGCTTTGAAGAGAGCATAGATAAGTGTCACTTTCAGTTCAGTTCCCCATCAGAAACAACTGTCTGACAGCAAGATAAAGTGGTGAAAATATTCTAAATATAGCGTACACTTAAACGGATATTGATGTTTCTCCAGACTGGGGGCGTGCTGACTGTCATCTACTGTAGGTAATACACTGACTATGGTTAAGTACCTCATACAACCCCACTTCAAATAATCCAAACTACCTCTTTAACATACATGAAGAGCCATAGAGAGAGTCATATTACTTTTTTGCTTTATTGTTGCTTAGAAAAAAGCATAAAAAAAAAGCAAAAACATTGATTTCTTGGAATCGATATGTTGCATCTTTGTAACTGTAACATATAGGCAACATGTAATTGAAACATGTTATTTTTTTTTGTTCATCTTCTTTCTTCTTATTAATTTTATATAATTGGTAGAAAAAAATGACAAAATAGTGCTTGTTACATTTACAATATCCCCCAACTGCATGACTATAGCATTACTTCTTGAACAATTTAGATTAAAATTATCATTTAGATTAAATAATATATTCTCATTGACTTTGTAGTTTTTGACGTGTGGGATATCCCTGCAGTTTGAGTAATGAAGTTAACACTGACTAAAAGCTCTGTGTAAAACAATGTCTTCTTTTGTTTTGATAGCTGAAGACATCTTTCGGGAAAGGACGAGCGTTTATCCGTTACTCCCTCGTACATCAGCGACTGGCCGACACCCTGCAGCAGTGTCTGATGAACCAGAGAGTCACCAGGTAAAACTGTCAGAGCACAATGAAGCCTCTTTGAAATGTTTTTTTTTTTCATTTAGATATGAAGAATGATTGTTGAAGTGCAAGTAAACTGATAAGAAAAGTGGAACATTTATTTTTGCATTACAAGGAAACACTTTTACCAGAAATAGACAATTAATTTCCCTATTTGCACTGAACTGAATGTTGATGTTTTGTTGTACTGTTTTACTTCATCATTTTCCCTGTCTGTTAAAGTAGTAGTCAGTAGTATCAGCTGTAGTTGATTATGAAGAGCAGTCTAACTAAGAAAAATTAAGTTACTGTTTTCAATGATTTACTAGAAGTCAAAACGGGTGTGTTTAGAGCCCTACTGTAGTATTTTACCAAACGGAGAAATACACAACTACAAGGGAAATATCTTAATCTTAAAGAGGCATACAGCATTTGGTTCTAGTTTAGATGTAAATTTTGTCTGATGAAAGTCTGTATACCGAAACATTGTTATTATTAAATATCTCTGACTGCAAGTGAAGAGGACGGTGTGCAGGAGTCTTTTTGTTCTATATTGTCGACTTCAGGTCTTCTCCTACACACCTGTCGACCTAGTGGTGTGCAAAAGTTCTGCTCTTTAGTCTTATGAGTGTCAAAATATGGGACAAAACTTCCTTTTTTAGCCTCTATTATTGTTTCTAGTTGTTCCACTATGATCTTCTGTAACCTGTTCCTCATCTCTGTTCCTGCAGTGACTGGTACTATGCAAGAAGCCCCTTCTTGAAGCCCCACCTGAGTGTTGACATAATCAATCACCTGTACGAACTCAATGAGATCCAGTTTGATGTGGCCTCCAGAGGTCATGATCTTGATGCCTCCTGGCCCACCTTTGCAAGGTAACGAATGAGACGAATCATGAACACAACACGAATAGCAGATAAAAACTACAAAAATATCTAGAAAGTACTACAGAAACAAGTGTGTATAAATACAGCCATTCCTTTGCACCCGCTTTGGAGTATCAGATCTATTTTCTGATCAACAGGAGGACACTGGGAAACTCACCTGGCCACATGTGGAAACCTCCCAGTCGCAGTTCCAGTATTAACAGTCTGGCCAGCACCTACTCCCAGGTAACACAATAGCATCCTGCCATTTTATCATCATTTTAAACTTATTGCATGATGCTCATCACTCTTCCTTCCCTTCTCCTCTGGTTTCCCTCGCAACCATCTAGCAAGCACACGAGTTCCCCTCCAGCCCTGACTATGGTCAGGGTCTGCTGAACGATCTGAACGAGTCTCTGCCTGCCTGCACCGAAGATGCCAGCACAGTTGAAGACCTTCGCCTGGAGCTGGACCAGTCGGAGCTGAAGCAGCGAGAGCTCCTAGATAAGGTGCAGCAGCTGGGCGAGGAGGCTGGTGAGCTCAGGGGCGTAGTGGTGCAGCTCCAGAGGCAGCTGGATGTGTCCCTTGCTGCCCAAGAGGAGCAACGGGACTCGCAGGGAGATCTCAGGGCTCTGCGGGGAAGAGAAGAGTCCCTGTCCAGAGAAGTGGAAGCACTAAGGAATGGGGAAAAAGCCAGAGAGGCTGAACAACAACTGCACCAGGAAAAGTTGGCGGCTGCTGAGGGGAAGAACATAGAGCTCCTGGCCAAGTTGGACGGGGTCCTGAATGAGAAGGGCCAGCAGGCATCCAGTTACTTTAATTCAGCTCAAAAGATACACGAGTTGCTGGACAGATTGAAAGAGGCAGAGAGAGGGAAGATGGAAGCTGTAGCTGAGGCAGAGGAGAAGAAGAGACAAGCAGAGAGGCTAGAGGACGAGCTAAGAGTCAAGGAGGCAGCTGCAAAGCACGGCGAAACCAAACTCGGAGCGTTAGTTACATCCGCGTCTGAGGAGAAGGCCAAGTTGGAGGCGAAAGTGGAGGAACAGTGCAGTGCCCTCGATAAGCTGCAGGGGGCCTTGACAGTGAAAGAGAAGGAGGCGAACAACCTACAAAGGCAACTGCAGGACCTCCAAAGATCTCTAGAGGAGAAGGAGAGAGAGGTGCTGGAGGTGAAGAGGAGTGCACAGCAAGATAAAGATGAAATGCAGAAGAGCGCTGGTGGTTTAAAAAAGTCTTTAGAAGCAGAAATCACTGCCCTTAAGGAGCAGCTAAAGAAGAAAGAGGCAGAGCTTACCTCCAGCTGCAAGACACTACAACAGCTAGAAGCCAAGAACCAAAGCCTGACCACAGAGAGGGACAAACTGACCACTAACATTGTTGAGCTGGAGGGTGACGTCCAAGAACAAGCCACAAAGATAGAAGACTACAAGACGCAGTGCACCAATTTAATGGAGCTAAATAAGAAACTGCTGACCACGGTGAAGAGAAAGGAGGAGCTGAAGAAGGAGATGGTAGAAAACAGAACTGTGCTTGAAGCTGAATTAGCAGCTCTGAGAGCTTCTGAGAAACAGCTTCGCGGCCAGCTGGATGACACTAAGATGACAGTGGATGAAAAAGAGAAGAGCCTGCGTGAGGAGAACCGCAAGCTGGATGAGAGTCTGCAGCGAGCCACCATGGCCGCGAATCTCTCAGAGGCCACGTCAAAGCGGCTGGAGCAGGAGAACCAGACTCTGAGAGAGGAGCAGGACACTGTGAAAGCAGCTCTTAGCCGCATGCAAGCTGACCTGAAGAGTGTTCACGGGCAGATCGGGGAGTTGGAGAAGAACTTAGGAGCATCGCGTAAGACTGCAGCAAGCCTTAAAGAAGACCTCCAAGCCAAAGATGCCCAGCTAGAAAGTAAAGAGAAGAACCTTGTTGAGCTGCAGTGCAGGTTAGAATCTCTCGAGGCCAGGGAGAAGGAGCTTGAGATCGCCAAAGCTGATGCAGAAGCAGCTTGTGCTAAACAGTCAGAAATGATTGAAAGGGTTACCTCTGACAAGCAGGCGATGGAGAAATCCCAGCTGGAGAGGAGCGCGGTCCAAGCAAAGGAGAACCAGGAAGTGACGGGCAAACTTGAAGGCCAGATGGAGGTGTGCATGAAAGAAGTGTCCAGGCTCCAGGCAGAGATCCTGGACCTCAGGGTGCGGGTGCAGAGGTCTGAGGAGGAAAAGCTAAAATCACAAGCACAGCTGGAGGTGACGGAGGCCCAAAGAGACGAGCTCAGGACTCTGACCGAGCATCTTAAAGCCCAGACGGAGGCACTGAATCAAAGGCATGTAAGAGAGCTTTTGGAGTGCAAAAAGAAAGAAGAGGCTCTAATTGAGCAGCGCGATGGAGAAGTAGCCGCCTATGCCGAGCTGTCGATCTCTGCGGCTGCCATCCGAGAAGAGCTGTCCACCCTCAAGGCAGAAAATAGCAGGATAGCCTCAGAGAGCAACGAGACACGTGAGGGTCTACACAGGGCGAACACAGAGATGGCGGAGCTTGGGATGACCATCTGTAAGTTAGGCGCAGAAAAGGAGGAGGCCAGAGAGCACTGGGCCGGAGACGCTGCCAGGATTAAAGAAATGCAGAAAGAGGTAGAACGATTAGAAGAGAGCATGGCAGAACTACAGCTGGAGAATACCAAACTAAGAGAGGAGCTGACACAGAAGGAGAGACTTCCAGAGACCATCACAGAGCTCCAGGAGCAGCTGGACAAGGCCAAGAACCAAATGAAGAGCGTCAAGGACACCAGTCGAGAGGAGGTGGAGGCCGCCAAGTTCCATATAAGCTCAGAGAGCATGAATCATCAGGTCCAGATGAAGGTGAGTCAGTCAGAACCATATGTGCCGTATGAAAGTTAGTTAGGGTGGCTGACCGTCCCAGATCAAGGGAAGCAATGCCACGAACGGACGTCATTCATTTTTAAATTACTTTTGCGAGGGAAGTCTTGCTAGCGACTGCTACTCCTTGTAGCTTTGAGGTGAAGTTAGGTGACCTTTGAACTTGCTGGGCAGATTTTTTTCCTAAGAATTTGGTCACGCTGTACAGACTGCATTTACACCTGGCTGAGATCAGATCACAATAACAACCTGACCAGCTTTAAATGTGGTCCAGATACAGAATGCGCCATCATCAGGTCAAAACTTTGTTATGTCCAGTACTTTACTAATACTTTGGTTTATGACCTGCAAAACAAAAGACATTCCCATCAGCCTCAGCTTTACTCTGTGTTTAGTGCTAATTAGCAAATGTTAGCATGCTAACATACTAAACTAAGATGGTGAACATGGTGAACATAATATCTGATTCACAACGGGATTCCCTAAAAACTTTGTATTTCACCCGAGGACGGTGCCTTACCTCCTGGGTCACACTGAGTGTTCAGTGCCTGATGTGCGTTCTCTTCTGCTCGCATAGGGTCATCTATCTCTCAGAGACTGACTGTCTTTGAATATGCTAGCAAAACTAAACGCTGAAGCGCGCACTGCTACGTCCTGTCAAACCACGCCCATCAAGGTGAAATACAACATTTTTAGGGAGTCCCGATAAGCAACACCAGGTTAGCTTTATCATTGTAAGCATATTAGCATTTAGTTCAAAGCACCGCTGTGCCTGTGTACAGCCTCACAGAGACGCTAGCGTGGCTCTTCCTATTTCTCTCCTCTTATGTTTCTCTCATATTTCAGAGTGTGAACGAGCAGCTGGACAAGATGAAAGCCGCGCTGCAGGAGGAGCTGAATAACGTGTCCAGCTTGAAGGCCAAAGTGTCCGAACTAGAGGTCGGTGTCCTTTAAGCATCAAATACAGTGATTGATGTTTGCATAATTAGTAGATACATGGTGGTGGACGAATTTGTTCTATGATCTTTGGAGCGAGAAATGGTGTTATATAAAAATAGACCATCAGAAAAAATATGTGATGTACTCCCTTTTTCAAGTGAAAACAACCATATACTGTATGATTAAGAGAAGACTGTAGATAGATTGCAGTCAGAAGTACAACATGCTATACATAGTCACACCAGCGCCTTTATCATTAGTGGATTTGCAGGAGGGATGGAGAAAAGGAAGCTACGCACCACATGGGACATGATAACAGGAAGATTGTTTGTTTAGTACTCATTAACAGTAGATGATTATAAGAGTTTTTTCAGGTCTCTTTTTTTATTTTTTATAATGAGACATCTTGATTGCTTGAGCAGATTTCTTTGATTGCAGAAGGTAGAATAGATACAAAATCACGGCAGTTTAATGGTCCTAATCATTTTTCCTGTCTGGTTTGATGTATTTATAGATCGATATAATAGGGTTTGATTTTGAGGGAAGATTTAATTGAGCCTAGGTCTCTCCAAATGCTGTTATTGGATTTTACTGAATGACATGTTTCTATATGTCCTCTAGATGCATCAGCGCTGTTATAGTACAGTACTTGAAATGTATTGAAATTAATTTATCCAGCAGTGTTCAACAGAACTGAGACCAACTTAAAGGAACAGTGTGTAGCATTTCGGGGGAATGGAATATAATATTAATAACTATGTTTTCATTAGTGTATCACCTGAAAATAATAATCGTGTTTTCGTTAGCTTAGAATGAGCCCTTCATATCACAGACACAATCGTGGAATCTGAGGATAAAAATGGAATCAGCTGTAAAACGCGTAATAGCGTGGAATTTGCCAAAATGTTGATGCAATTTATGAAAATCTACATTTCCCCTGACATTATACTGTAGACATTTTTTACACAGCACCTAAACTGACTAACAGAAAAAACTATGCCGCTATGTTTTGGTTTAATTTACAGGCACACTGCCTCTCTTCTCTGCTCTGTGTCGGCGTTTCACCGAGAGTGAGCTCAGCTGCCGCTCACACACACACTCATGCGCACATTCAAGTCGAATAGGCCCTCTCAGACGACTAGCGTGGTTCACACTACACGACTTTAGCCCTGATTAACCACTCGCCAACAGTTGGAGCTTCCCGACAAAAGCTCCAGATCAGAGGGAAATTGGCGTTGGCTCATTGCTCGCTGTTCAAAGATGTGAGCAGAGAGGCTCACCGATGCATCACCTAGCAGGCTTAATGTGGATGGCGGTTTTACACTCGGCGGCTCACGTTAGGGCAGTCTTGGAAAGAGGGGAGTGAGCAGAGGGGTACTCAGTTGGTTGCAATCTGCAACCTCACCACTAGATGTCGCCAAATCCTACACACTGTACCTTTAAGAACAAAAATGGAACAATTGTTTAAATTATTGAAAAAATGTTTTACTAATGGGTATTTTTATTCATGTTCTTATAATGTTTAATAAAGGCTGTGAATGAGCAGTACTTGCAGCTAACTGGTGAGAAAGACACTCACATCACGAAGACAGAAACAACCATTCGTGAGAGTGAGAGCGAGATTCAGCAACTGAGAGATGCAGTAACAAGGTGCGTTTATGACCAGGGACACCTGTGACTTTCATCTTGGTGTAAAAGAAGAGCTACTGACTCATTTTCCTCGCACCTCCTTCTCTTCAGAGCTGAAGAAGCACACTCGGCTGTGCAAAAGGTCTGCGAGGAATTGAATCAGAAACTCAACACCACAGAGGCTGACAAACAAAGCCAGAGCATGAAGATGACTGCAGAGATCGATGACCTCAACAGAACCAAGACCAACCTTGAAGAGCGGCTCATCGAGCTTATAAGGTATGACCCGTCACTGTTACACCTGTCAGCAGGGTCAAGGCTGTATGTTTCCAGAGTTTCTTAATGAAGAAAGGGGTTAAAGTTCATTTTCTCGTTGGATGTCTACCACCTTGTTACATTTGGTTGCTTCCAGTTCTTTGATAGACCCACTGGGGAGTGTGTCTTGATTTGGTTCTTCCAGTGAGAGCAGTTCTCTGATGTTGTTAAACTTGACATTTAATGGGAGAAAATTACATGTGAGGAGCAGGATCAGGGGAAAAGGCTTGGTTGAATTCTGAGATAATTTACAGAGAACAGAGAAGAGAGCAGGTAATGCTGAGAGGCCAACGTGACAGGTGAAGTGTAATAGAGAGACGTCACTGAATTTTATCCATCATTCTTCAATGGATTCAGGAGCCACCGTTGTCTCAAAAGGTTTCATACTCATTCATACAATGATTCAGTCAACTCCTTCGGGATGTGCCCACATGACTTCAGTCATTTCTTCTTTTGTATTATGCATGCCTTCATTGTTCTTCTCAGCTGCATCATTTGGGGTAATGAGGCTACTCCCGGTGTTGAGTACATACATAGTAGTATAAAATTACAGTTCAGTCCAAGAACATGACTAAATTTGTTCAGTCTTCAAATATCATGAAGTGGGAAAATACATCATATAAACCACAGATAACATCACAAGGTTAGTGAAGTTTATTTTACAGTATAGCTGGCTTCCGTCTGCCTCCGGAGCAGCTTTGAAATATTGAGCATTATACTGTATGTTTTAACATCCAACAGAACACTAACAACAGAATTCTAAACGGCGATTAAGTTGAATTCATCAATGTGAAAAAACTTTTTTCTGTCCCGAGCCAAGATTTGTTGTCACGATATCAGATTTCCACTACACGATTATCGTGGAAAGAATTCACGGTAACGATATTATCATGATATCTATAGAAATTAAACAAAAATAATAATAATGCTATCAGTCAAATACATCTTTAACTTTGTTTATTGTGTTTTTTGTCTCTTTTTTGGAATATGAATTGATACTCAAAATACGAATACAGGGAGGTGGAGAGAGAGTCTGTAACCATAACTGTATATATAAAATGATTTAAGAGGTGCTGGATTATTTACATGATATTGTCATATGTGTATTATTAACATGATGTCAGTATTTCATTTTTAAATATTACGGTTATTGTCAATACCAGTATATCGAGACAGCACTGAATGACATTAAAGTTGAATGCATTTGTCCTTTTTTTGTGCATGACATCAGGGACAAAGATGCTCTGTGGCAGAAGTCAGACGCTCTGGAGTTTGAGCAGAGGCTACGAGCTGAAGAACGCTGGTGGTTAGTGGATAAGGAGGCCACGAACTGCCTCGGCTGCCAGGGCCAGTTCACCTGGTTCCTGCGCAGACATCACTGCAGGTGGGCTTTCAGTGGGGCCTTCTGCACATTCTTGCTCCTCTCACTGTCTACTGTTTCAGAATCAGAATTAGAAATACTTTATTGATCCCCAGGGGGAAATTGGGATGTTACAGTTGCTCTTATATATAAGCATAAAGAAATATAAGAAAAATAGAAATATAGGAGTATGTAAATAAGAAGTATGTACACAATGCAACGATATATAACACAATATATAGAGAGTAATATAAATAATAGGGCTGTCAGTTAATATGATAATAACGCATTAACGCGATATGCGATTTTTAGGTTGTAATGGGCTCGTTTTTAAAGCAAGAGTGAATGATCATATGAAAATAGAAAAACTAAGGAATCCATTGGTACCAACCCTGTCATACTAGCATGTCTTGTGTAAATAATGCTTCAAACTTAAGTTGAATTTTGGCGAGGAAAAACTGGCATGGCCATTTTCAAAGGGGTCCCTTGACCTCTGACCTCAAGATATGTGAATGAAAATGGGTTCTATGGGTACCCACGAGTCTCCCCTTTACAGACATGCCCACTTTATGATAATCACATGCAGTTTGGGGCAAGTCATAGTCAAGTTAACACACTGACACACTGACAGCTGTTGTTGCCTGTTGGGCTGCAGTTTGCCATGTTATGATTTGAGCATATTTTTTATGCTAAATGCGGTACCTGTGAGGATTTCTGGACAATATTTGTCATTTTTTTTTGCTGTTGATTTATTTCCAATAATAAATATATACATACATTTGTATAAAGCAAGCATATTTGCCCACTCCCATGTTGATAAGAGTATTAAATACTTGACAAATCTCCCTTTATAGGTCTAACATGGATGAAAACCCATTAATGTTTTTCATACATTCATTATTTTTAGGCTTTGTGGTCGCATCTTCTGCTACTACTGCAGCAACAACTTTGTGATGACCAAGCACGGCGGGAAGAAGGAGCGCTGCTGCAGGGACTGTTACACCGAACACAGCGCGGTGGTGGAGAGGTTCACAGAGGCGGAGCTGAGTCCTTCAGACGCTCAGCCTCCTCCACCGGGAGCTGGACCTCAGCCACCTCCTGAACCAGCCCCGTATAAACCCACTCCCAGGGTAACAGGTGAGAGAAAATCACATGCTAACTACTACATGCTAAACTGCACACCCACACGTTGATTCCTGTAGTTCTCGGGCACCTGCACTGTACGTTAACTGGGAATCTTTAAGCAGAAGTGAAGAGATTGACTACGTCATATTGAGGAACAAGGACAGAAACCTTTGCTATATAATTCTTGTTCACTAGACAAAAGCGGAAGAGGGTGACATTTTCATTCAGGGAAGAAGCTGTTTTGTTTTTATTGTAAACAAAAAAAAAAAAAAAAAGGGAAAGCTGCATAATGTTACAGTACGTTACAGTACGTCTATTTTTGTACTGGCTTAACCCGGGTTTCCACCAAGAAGTTCCTGATCATTTTAGTTCCGGGACTACTTTTTACTAGGTACTAAAAGGTTCCTTTAGCCCATTGTTGTCTGCGTTTCCACAGCCATCTCAAGACCTGCAAAGATTAGGCAAATTAGTTGGCTGACGTATGAAAAAGCAACATGACATGATGGGACGAGGGCTGCTGGTCAAAGTGGTAAATACACTCTGCAGCCTGCAGATCAGTGTGTCTGCCTGTTTCTTCTAAAAAAAAACCATGTTAAAAATAAAATGTAAAACGTTGATTCTCAAAAACACTGTATCGATTTTTAATGAATTAACTTAGTTAATATACTTCATTTCATTTGCAAAGATACAGTATGTGCCCTCTCAGTGTATGTGTCCTCTCAGAGTAGTGCTATGATGTTGGATGTTACAGTGACTGTGATAAATGCAAATGCAGATCCTACTGTTCTGACTGCATAAAAAAATATTTTTTTTAACTTAGATTTTATGCATATGGTAGTGTATTCTTTATACTATGACAGTTTTCCTAAAATTAGATTGAAAAAAATCATAATATATCGCCTTACTTATAGTATCACAATATATTGAAATGTTTTGAATTGTAACCACTGTATCATGATATCTATCGTATCGCCAGATTCTTGCCAATACACAGCCCTAGCAGTGTTTACTGGCGCACGTTGGATGTAATGAATGAAATACAGAGGAGGGAAATGAAACAAAGAGCATCTGTCTCCACAGTAAATCATCTGTTGAGTGTTTGAAGGTTATTTATTTGTGCTTTAGAACGTAACTGCTGTGAAACAATCAGAAAATAACGTATTTTTTTTCTCGGTCTCAAACATGAATTTCTAGCTCTTTTCTATACTGTACATGCAATAAGTTTTTGTATACTGTGTAATCAAAAGACTGTAACATGAGAACATGTAGTGGTCCAATAGTTTAATTCATACATTTTTGTTCCTCCCAGTTTCAGACCCCACCAACAGGTCTGACGACGGAGTTTTTGACATAATCACAGAAGAGGAAGTGAATGGCGTCTACGACAGTGACGCCACCTCCCAGACCACAGGAGGCTCCCTGGAGGGAGAACAAGACCGACGGCCTCCAGGAGCACTGAATATGTGAGTGTAATATTAATCTGGGGATGGAGCAGAGGGATGGGATTGAGACCTGGTTCAGCCAGAGTCAGTATGCGACTCTGTCCTCTGGTCAGATTCCTCAGTTGAAGGTCAAACAGTCACAAGAGACTACAGCAGCATAGTATTGAGCTTGGGGTTACACTCACATAAACGCCCAGGCCTCCATGGTTATTTATTGCTCAAAGAAGAGTGACAACTACATTCATGAAGTGAACTGGTGTTATGTTGGCTTGTGAGCACGTCACAAGTCAAAAGTAAAATTCTATGTACTGTAGGCCTATTTATTATACGGCTTTGTTGAATACTCGATTCTGATTGGTTAATCACGGCGTTCTGCGGTCTATTATATCTTTATAGCAGACCGTTGCTATGGGTGCAGTTCTGATGTCGGACTCTGGCGGACCGTTTTTGTGTCAAATTATTGATTTCTTAAGTAAGGAGCCGTGTAATAAGCGGGATAATGTACAGCTAGTGGGTCATTGTTGTGAAAGAAACCCCTTCAGGGCGATGAGAGAGTGCAGCGTCGCCCTGTCGGGGTTTATTTCACAACAATGACCGGCTCGCTGTACATTATCCCTTACATAGTGTTGCTGGATGATTTTAAATACCAAAAATTACAATGGTTTTATGAGAAAACGTTTCAAATTTTGTTTCGTTTTTAGAGCAGCCAAACAATGAGCCTTTCATCTGGGTTACTATGTTATTTTCACTTGAACTCCTTGCACTTTCAGGTGGGAAGTAGGAAATAGAAAATAGAGAAGTGAACTAGTTCCGTATTATCAGTAATGCACCATCAGTCAATCAGAGGAAATTAGAAAGGGACAATGTGTCCATTCTGGCCTATATCATTCAGTGGTGTAAACAACAGCAGATCATTTGAGACACTCATCATGGCCCTTTCTCTAGCTAGCACATACCTGCTGTGAATGTCCAACTGCTGCTCTTAAAAAGCACAATGAATACAGATGTGCTGCTGCTCGAATGCAGGAATCTCTGGAGTAGGTGCAACTTGAGCTGTTTTTTTTTCTTTCAACACCTCACAGATATCACAATACACCCCAAGAAATAGGATATCCGCTATATAGCACCTTGAGGGGATACAGTACACGTTTTTTGCCCCCTACCAGGTGTTGAATAGTAGGGACTGGGTGGTGGAAAGAGGCTGAAGCATTCATGTGTTACCATTATGTTGTAAATTGTATGGAAACGTTTACAACACGTTCATTTTCAAAAGTACTCTGTTGTTGCTGTCATGCTAGAATTTATTTGCCAAAAATGTACAAATATGTACCTCAGAGATAACTGGGAGTAAGATGAGGTAGCATTGAATTAACTTGTGCTTAGATCGAACTTATTGTCATAATTAGTCTCAAGCAAAATGTATTTGAAATGTTCACTTTAAATGCATAATGATGAATGATGGAGTGCATCACCAAGACATTTTGAAAGACAGCTATACCTATGTTGGCTACACCAGGATACTTTGTATTTTTGTAGTTAAATGATCATTAACATTCTGAATTAATCACTATCATTGAAGAGTTATATATACTAGAGCTGCAACAATTAATCGAGTTGTCAACTATTAAATTAATCACCAACTATTTTGATAATCGATTTATCAGTTTGAGTATTTTTCTAAGAAAAAGAAAAAAATTCTCTGATTCCAGCTTCTTAAATGTGAATATTTCCTGGTTTCTTTACTCCTCTATGACAGTAAACTGAATATATTTAAGTTGTGGACAAAACAAGACATTTGAGGACGTCATCTTGGGCTTTGGGAAACACTGATCGGCATTTTTCACCATTTTCTGACATTTTATAGACCAAACAACTAATCGATTAATCAAGAAAATAATCGACAAATTAATTGAAAATGAAAATAATCGTTAGTTGCAACCCTAATATATGCATTAAAAAATAAAATAAAATATTACTCTCTGTGATTTTTGTGTCTTGTGTTTTGCAGAGGCACAGGAGATGCGGCCCCTGATGACCCTGAAGAGCAGGTTCCCACTGTTCAGGATTCAGAAATCAACCTTCTCAAATCTGGAGAAGTCACGTGAGTCTTGACCTTTGGTTTACTTAAAGGGTAACTTCTGCATTTTTCAACCTGGACCCTGTGTGTTTTTGTGTCTAACTGACTAATGGGGACAACCATTTTTGAAATTGGTCCTGTATTGTCCCCATTAGTCACTTAGACACAAAACAATGGAAAATAGGGTCCAGGTTGAAAAATACCAAAGTTACCCTTTAATGTGTGTAACTGATGAGTCACCTTGTATTAAAAACACTCTTAAAATGAATTTGCTCTCATTGCAGGATGGCTGTCCCTCTCAGCATTGACGACATTTCTCAGTTTGGTGACGGCTCCAGGGAACTCTTCATCAAGTCCAGCTGTTACAGTGTGATAACTGTTGCCGTGGATGACTGTGGGCCAACCATCAGCTGGATGTTTTCCTCAGAGCCTAAGAGTATCTCCTTTAGTGTGGTTTACAGGGAATCCACCGACGCTCATGTGGAGCAGTCAAAGGTAGATGCGCTCGTCGAAGACCAGTGTGTTGTGAGACAAAGTCCAGGAAGGGAAAGGCCAAAGGTTGTTGTTGCATAATTTCAAATTAAAGGACACCATAAAGATGAAGGCAATGCTTTTCAAATGTTAGAAATTGAAGCCACTTCAAAACAGATGATGACACAGAGGCAGAAGTTGTTACCAGACACAATGGACTGACCCTGCTGTCATGGGCGCCCCCTGCAGTTTTTTGCTATTTGCTTGATCTTTCAAATATCACTGACTGAGGAAAACCACTGCAGGTTGACAGTGTTGCTCAGCAGGTGGAGGTACACATCCTGCACTTAAAATGTCAAGGTTTGTAAATGAGTTATGACCTTTCGTGTCATATACCATCCTTGTCAATATTTCCTAATGTGAGATGGTTTTTTTTCTTCGAAATTTGCTTTTAATTCAAAGTGTGTTGGATTATATAAATATATATAAGTTATTATTATACTGATCATGATTGTAGTCTTGCTGTCCAACATAAACGGTTATGTAAGGTAACATAAATATCATAAAAACAAGAGTATTATAGAAAGATAGGCCGGCCGAGGGGAGATTTGTTCGACTTCCTCTGGCAGAATCTTTCATCTGTTCACTGAGTTTCACTTCAGACCGATGTTTCTGTTCTTCTCTCAGGTCCTGATTTCTCTGACTCGCTGCAATTCCCATAAAGAGACAATTCAGGGACAGCTGAAAGTCCGAAACCCCGGCTTCTACACACTCATCTTTGACAACTCCTTCTCACGGTATGGAACTCCTGACGTCCAGCGTCTTTGTCCTGACGCTTCCTCTCAGTGGGAGAAGCTTGTGAATTATAGAAGTGTTTTAACTCTTATTAGAGGCCGGCCAGCAGCTCTGCTGCCGGTCCCTCTTGTTTTTGTCAATATTATTATTCTTCCTACCAGGCAGTCTGCCTTCCCATGCATGTAAATAAGCCAGACTTTGCACAGGTCCAGTCCAAACTTCGTCATCTGGCTTTGTGGGCCAATGGTGGCGCTACAGCAACCGTCTAAAGTTTAAAACTTTGAAAATTCATAACAGATCAGTTGTACATGCTACAACTTTGCAACCTTCACCAAAATGTAGTCCCAAGTGAGCAGAAATGTTCAGATGCTTCGACCTGGCAGGAATTATGTCCATCACTCTGTTTATCTCAAAAAACTGTAAAACTTATTAAACTTGTCTCCTCCCACATTTTTAGCTCAATTGATACCAAACTTGCTACGCTGCATCTTCAGACTGTCCTCCACAAACGATCCAGCCAGATTTTTGAATCATCAAAAATTTAGCCCACAGTGCATCAAAATGTTTTACTGTAAACGGTACTGCAAACAGCTACTGCAAATTCTTGCTAAATAAACCTCCAATGTTCATGAAAATACATGACAAAATTTCGATGTCGTGGTAGATGTAGGGTGGTGGATTTCTGAATTTTATCTCAAGAACTGAAGTGTTTTGAATTCTATCCTCACAAGTCTGGCAAGAAAACACACTGATAATCTACTATAAACCATATAAATGATATATTATATGTGATATAAATGATCTGATTCTGGTAAGATGGTAAAATATGCATCCCATGAACGCCTTTGACTTCCCTCCCCTCTCTTCCTGCTGTTCTCCTGGAGTTTTAATTCCCTCCCATTCCCTCCCCCCCAATCACATTTCTAAATCCATCCACTATACTTATTAGAAATAGTCTAGTGTCACTGCTGTTTGTGATCATGGGTTTTAAATTACATACTTATTCCACATATTTGTCAGTTGTGTCTAAACAGAGTGAGAGACACGAGCAGACACACACACACACACACACACAAACACACACTCAGCAAGACAGACAGAGACAGAGAGACAGATATATAGTAAACAGCAGAGGAGCAGAATCGATTGTTGACCGGCGCAGAGAACTGCGCTTCTGATGTGAACAGTAAGGCTTCAGCCTGCGCGACGATTAACATAACTCGGCGCTTCTCTGCGTTTCTGTTCCCTGTGAACCCGCTGTGAGGTTGTGAGTTCAAGACCCGGGTGATGCAGAATAAATATGCTAATGACTACTCAGGCATTGTGCTGGGTGGATTAGAGACATATGATTTCAAAGATATTTGTAGTTCTCATTTGTCTTCCTCCTCTTCCCCTTTTTCATCTTCCTCCAGACTCACTGCAGCAGCTATAATTGTCTTTGCAATCATTTCCTGCCCCTATTGGGCGTGTGTGTGTGTGTGTGTGTGTATGTGTGTGTGTGTGTGTGTTTGTGTGTGTGTGTGTGTGTGTGTGTGTGTGTGTGTGTGTGTGTGTGTGTGTGTGTGTGTGTGTGTGTGTGTGTGTGCGCGCATTCAGCCTTTAAACCGGCTCTCTGTTGTCCCTCAGCATCTCGTCTCAGTTAATCGGATTGCACTCCTTTGATCAGAAACCCTCTTCCAACAGGTTTATCTCCAAGAAAGTCTTCTACCATCTGACCATGGAGAGGCCCGTAATCTATGATGGAAGCGACTTCCCCTGAAGCTGGACAGCTCCCACAGAGGCATCAGCATGATGACACTAAGACGTCATCATGATGTCACTGTGGCAGCCGAGGGGAGACTGAAGAGATGGCAAATTCAATGATTGTTTTACTTTTTTGCTTTTTGGTTCCCAAAACCTGTTTTTACCCAAGTATTTTACGTTTTCTGCATTATTTAAGTCCGTGGTGTTAATGTTTTGAGGAGCGCTAAGTGAAGTGTTTTCAACAAGATGAAAACGGTTTTAGGAAGAAATTGAAAGACAAATGTTTATGCAAGTTTTATCTTATATTTTTAAAAATATACACCAAGTAATTTACATACTTTTAGTTCAGCTCGGTTTTTATTAGTAAGTTGTGTGATTTTGTTTTTACTTTCTTTAATTGTTGTTGGTTTTATTTAATTTTCCCAAATATGCTGTTACGTTAGGGAATGCAAGTAACACTAGCAGTATGAAATACGATAAAAGACTGTTGTCAGATGACAAGTATTTATTTGCAAAAGTAGTCTATGAAGACCCAGGAAAATTTTAAAAATGTACTAAATCATGGTCAGTTGATGTGCAATCTTTTAAATCAAAGCTCTCGAAGCAGGAAAGTGCAGACAAGTGGTTTACTCCTAGCTTGTTTTATTAATTGACATATCTGAATACTATGTTTGCACTTTGCCAGCACAGGAAGGAAAAAAAGCAGCAACTAGTAACTGGCCTGGAAAAATACGAAGCAATATGAACTTTGTGCAAATCTCAGGAGTGGGACACAAAAATTGTCCTCCAGTGGTAGCATGTCCTAATTTTATGTTTTTGGAAAAACTGCCATCTTACTTTCTGTGTAAGGAGACTATAAACCAGCTTTCTCCATCTAGTTTATAGGATCTAATGAAGCTGAGTGCCTGTACCTACACAGGCTGACTTGTGTCAATACAATGACCTTCATTTAAAGTGTATTAATGACTGTCGGCTAATTTGCTACTGTACTTTTAAAGTGCCTATTAACTCTGATTGCCAGGGATTAGTCTGCTTTTATATTATTTTACTCTTTGTTATCCGCACAGAATATGACACTTGGTAAGAGTTGGTACTATTCTGTAAAAACTTTGATATTTAAATCACAATATGCACAATATCATGTGTTTCAGTTTTATCAGTTGAAATGAGTTTGGATTTCATTTGAATCTTTTTGTGATATGTTTAGATAACTGCACTGTCCTCTCAGTGGTCAAATGCAGTGTTGTGTGCTGTTTATTGTTTCTTTTATAGCAAAGCAATAAGGAAAAAACGGGCTCGCTCCCTTTTGGACACAACCAAACACTACTTAATAAAGTAAGGGCTTATCTCTATGCTGCTTTTATAGAGATCTGATTACGCTTCACAGTCAGATCTCTTTGATATATTTTTAATGGGTGTAAATTGGTGCAATTTCTATGCAAAGGCTCATATTTTCTCTCCAGAGCTGCACTTTGTGATGATGATTTTATAAATTGTTACAATATTAAATCTGTTAAGTTTACATAATCTGTGTCAAAGTGTTCACGCAGGGACAGATTTTTCTACTTGCTGTTTTTGAAGGATCATTTTGGAGGAGTAGAATGTGCATGAATCATCACTACAAGCACTCAGTGTGACTAGTAATAGACCTGTCAAACACCCAGGAAACATGAATAAAACGTGGGAGTGATGATGCCTCCGACTTCCACTAATCTGTGTCTGGTTTACTGTTTGACAGCTTGGAACGTCAGAACAACAAGATCAACACATTACCTCTGCGTGCTGCCTCGCTCAATCAGAAATCTGACGTGAACAAAGACGCCAACACACAAACAAGTATGTTTCCTGACAAACAATAGATCAGAAGGAGTGTAGAGGGGGAAAGTTTTTTATAACCATAAAAAAAACAACCCAAACCATTCAATACAGACAACAACGCTCCACCAGAATAGAAGCTAGGAGTTTATTATTCTGCCATAAACAGAATACAATGCTGTAACTGTGTGATATTATTCGACAGTAGGTGTGGATATAGCTTTTCAGGATAATGTTGTTTTTATTCTCATTGTGCTTTCGTCAGAACTTGTTACAGAACCGGTGTTAATGATCTCATCAGAGCCGAAACAATTAGCCGATTTCTTAGTTGATTGATGGAAAATTAATCTGTAATTTTCTAGCAAAAATGCCAAATATTTGATGGTTCCAGTTTCTCAATTATGAAGATGTGCTAACAACTTTGGGTTTGGGATGTTAACAGGACAAAACAAAAAACAAAAAAGCTATTTGAAGATGTCATGTCACCGTGGGAATTAATAATAGACACTTTTCACTTTTTGCCGATGTTTTATAGAAGAAAAATAATTGATCAAGATGAATTAATCAAGAAAATAATTGCCAGATTGATTGATAATTAATAAAAAAATAGTCATTGTGACATCCTAGATCTTATATGGTATTTTTTGGTGTAACAGAAATAAAACTATCTCCTCTGCCTTTGAATAAGCTTTTATTAAAGAAACTTAAAAAAAATCCATTAAAAAAACAGTTTTTCCGCAAAATTGACCAAATGCACAAATTAAGGGGAGTCACTAGGGTAAAGATTTTAATACATAGATATCACTATGAAAGCTCCCCAGTTGATTACTTACATTAAGGTAATTACTTTTTTTGTATTATAAGTTTTCTGAAATGTTATGTTTAAATATGCAAATTATTCATTATCTTATTCAATATGTGCTAATTTTCATACATTTCCAGAACAGAAATCTGAACATTGGATAAAGCCAGGTTCAAAACTGTTGTTTCATTCACTTCAAATGTTTTTACAGAGGGGATTTTGGATATCTCTTTTTATCACAACATAAATCAGAAAGTACTGTCAACCGCCGTAAAAAAAAATCCATTTTCACCATGTTTTTCTAACTAAAATGTTCTATAAATCAGGCTATGAATGTTTGATAAACAAACCCCTCTGTAAAAACTTTCAGAATATAGATAGGAATGAAACTGGACAGTTTGGTGTATGTTAAGTGCTACTGAAGTGGAGATTTCTGACTCAGTCTGAGAAAAAACTATGGCCTTTAAAGATATGTATTGCAAGACACTACGGCAGTAAAATAACAACAACAACAACTAATACTACCATGAAACTTCCCCAGTTGATTACTTACATTAAGAAAATTATTTTTTGTATTATAAGTTTCCTGAAATGTTATGTTTAATTATGCAAATGAGGCATTATCTAAAGGTATGGTGAATTTAGGAGAAATCTACAGACGTAAATAGACAAAGTAGTAAAATAAATGGTTTTTTTTTACATTTTGCCTGTAGTGTGTCCTCTTAATAAGATGAACAATCTAAAAAGAATAAATGTGTCAGAGAAAGTAAACAAGCAAACAAAACAGTGTTTTTTTCATCAAAGTCTGAGACTCATATCTCAGTATTTCATCTCTTCTTTCATTTTGTAACGTGTAAGTCCAGCCTGATATTTCCATAACACATATAATAACACGAGACCACATGTTGTGTGTGTGTGTGTTTGGCGACACAGTCCGGCTCAGGAAAGCACAGGGATGAATTTAGAGCATCTCTCTCAGCCTCAGCTGTAAAGCTCACCGGCCAAACTAGGAGCTCCTTTCCTGCCTTCAAAATAAAAGAGAAACGTGTCTCTTCACAATCGTGCAACACATGGTTATTAAGACTTTCATCCTTCATTGGGGTATGGAGGTAGTTCTTTGCAATGCTTTATAAATCTGAGGAAAATATTTGTTTTCAGAGCCATTTCTTACCGATAATTTGTGAGTGATGCTTTTATGCTGAAATATATATACTGATATACACAGGAAATGCTACATTTCTATTATTTTATGCTTGACAGGTGTTGTGTTTACACCTGGACAGAGAGAGGTGGGTCTCAGCATCCCGTCCTGCGGTCTCATTGATGAAAACGAAACGTTGGAGTGAACGGAGGAACCGACAACATGTCCTGTCTCCACATCAGAGGGATTTTTCTCACCATGTCTTTGGCTTCAACTGTGAGTAATACACTTCAACTTCAGCTTTGTGAAAAAAAAAAAAAAAAAGATAAATTATAATTTTTGTCACGTAGAAAACTTGAAGAGAACCGAAACAATTGAGAGAGAGAGAGAATAGACACCTTAATCTACACATTTTAGGCTTTTCCTCTATTATTTCCTCTTTACCTGCATTTTATTGAACATTTTAATGACTTTTGGTGTTCAAGGATCATGTGTGTGTGCGTGCGTGCATGAGTGTGTGCGCGCCGTGCATCTGTCTGCAGGCACCTGATATGCAGCTATTTGGTTTCTCACATGTCCAAAGCAATTTTCTAATCATTAAGGTGTTGCATCATAAAATACACTGCAGGAGTGTATCAGCAGACTGATCTGAAGCCACTATGTACTGAATGAATGTGAACAAGTATAAAGTGAGTGTGTATGTTATTGTAAATGTTTAATGCAGCCCCAAACACCATAGTACATTAATTGTTCTGTGTGTGTTTTAATTTAATCTTTCACATTAAACTAAAATTAGTTTGGTGGAGATTTACTGTGTGTGTGCATATGGGGGGTAACTATATGTAAATATATTTATATATCAGAATCAGCTTTATTGGCCAAGTATTGTGTACACATACAAGGACTTTTTTTTCATTGCTCTAAATGTAGCCTACTTTCACAGAAATAGACATAGCAGCCGAAAACAAGGACAACAAAGCAGGACAAATACTGGTTAACAATAGACAGGACTATTATATATATTGTATATATATATGTCAATCGATTAAAATATTTAAACGGGATTATTCGCATGATTGTCCATGATTAATCGCAAATTAAATGCACATTTTTTTTTATCGATTAAAAATGTACCTTAAAGGGAGATTAATACTCTTATCAACATGGGAGTGGGCAAATATGCTTGCTTTATGCAAATTTATGTATATATTTATTATTGGAAATCAATTAACAACACAAACCAATGACAAATTTTGTCCAGAAACCCTCACAGGTACTGCATTTAGCATAAAAAATATGCTCCAATCATAACAAACTCAAGCCCAACAGGCAACAACAGCTGTCAGTGTGCTGACTTGCGTATGACTTGCCCCAAACTGCATGTGATTATCATAAAGTGGGCATGTCTGTAAAGGGGAGACTCGTGGGTACCCATAGAACCCATTTTCAGTCTCATATCTTGAGGTCAGAGGTCAAGGGACCCTTTTGAAAATTGCCATCCCAGTTTTTCTACAATATATGTGGGGAAAATGTGGCCAAAAACTAACTCGTTTTAGCTTTCTTGTTCCAAATGTGAGGATTTACTGGTTTTGTTAGTCCATTATAACTATTATATAGGCCTAGACTATTATAATAAACCAAATATATTTCGTTTTGGACTGACTATTGGTCTGACAAAACAAGAGCTTTGAATTTGTCACCTCAGGCTCTGGATAAATGTAATGGACATTTTTCACTATTTTTTATACATTTTATAGACAAATTATTAATCAAGAAATAGTTTACAGATTAACTGATAAGAAAAATAATCATTATTTGCAGCCCCAATGTACTGTTATTGTTGTATTATTTTATCATTACTTTGTACTCAATGATTTACATTTTGAAGATGGGTCTGTGTGTAGATTTTGATACAAGTAAGAGATCTGGTGGGCTACAGGTGATGATGTTTAGATATTGTGTATTGTGTTTGTGCATTCAGGTGTAAAATGTGTAATAGGCCAATTGGAAAATGTATGCTTGTGGGATGGGACATTAGCAAAGGAAATGTTATTTCATTTTCCATTAGACTATTGGAAGAGGAAATCAGAAAGTGAAAACAACTGAATGACTTTTGTTTGCTGATGTTACCACTTTATCTACTATCTGAAGTGTTTGTACAATTCCTCTTGGCAAATCAACCGTGAAGAAGCAAGACGGGCAACAAACCGCCCACAATAGGCTCTGCGCATCCACACGCCGACACACTTTTTTTTGTTTTTTTTTATATCAAGAGCTTTGTAAGGTTATTATTACACGGCCACCTCATTAATTTTCATAACTGAATAGAAATATGAGAAGCAGGCAAACAGGTGGTATGATGATCAGGGTGACAGAGAGAGAATGGGAACAGGGCAGACACTCATGAACGTGCTCCACTTCAGTCTATTCACTTTCAGTGCTCAGGACTGCAGAGAATTATAATGATCTACCACGGTCCATAAAAACACACACACGCATACATTTCAAAAGAAAACACATACAAGACCAATTGTACATGGATCTTTTTTGAATGTTCAGATATGATTGAAATTTTGAGAGAGAAAAAAAATAGAAAAGATGAAAATGGTCTGGACATCTTTTTGCTGCATGATTAAAAAATAGCTAGTAATATAAATCTTATCCTTATTAACGGAATCTGAATCACTTCACAAGCAGCCAGCAGATTTTTATACAGTTGTCAGTTAAAAAATTGATGTTTTGACAAATATGATTATTCATTTCCAAGAGTTAGATGAGAAGATCAACATCAGTTTCATGTTTGTACGATAAATATTAAGCTAACGTTACATTCAGCAGCCGGTTAGCTTAGCCTATAGCATAAATACCGAAGGAAACGTTGTGGGTTTGGCAAGAAGTAATCTAGCACATAACCCCACAGTAAAAACCACAATTTATCCTTCTGAAACTTCTACACAGAATATGATGTGTAAATTTTAGGGCTGTCTAACGATTAAAATATTTAATCACGATTAATCGCATGATTGTCCATAGTTAAGCACGATTAATCGCAAATTAATCACACATTTTTTACCTGTTCAAAATGTACCTTAAAGGGATATTTGTCAAGTATTTAATACTCTTATCAACATGGGAGTGGGCAAATATGCTGCTTTATGCAAATGTATGTATATATTTATTATTGGAAATCAATAAACAACACAAAACAATGACAAATATTGTCCAGAAACCCTCTCAGGTACTGCATTTAGCATAAAAAATATGCTGAAATCATAACATGGCAAACTCAAGCCCAACAGGCAACAACAGCTGTCAGTGTGTCAGTGTGCTGACTTGACTATGACTCGCCCCAAACTGCATGTGATTATCACAAGTGTCATATATCATAGTGGGCATGTCTGTAAATGTGAGACTCGTGGGTACCCGTAGAACCCATTTTCATTGACATATCTTGAGGTCAGAGGTCAAGGGACCCCTTTGAAAATGGCCATGCCAGTTTTGCCTCGCCAAAATTTTGTGCAAATTTGGAGCGTTACTTGCAGTAGTCTCCTTCACGACAAGCTAGCATGACATAGTTGGTACCAATTGATTCCTTAAGTTTTCTAGTTTCATATAATGCCAGTATCTTCACTCTAGCTTTAAAACCGAACCCGCCACAACCTAAAAATCTTAAGTTGTGTTAAGAAATTACTGGCGTTAAAACGAATTTGCGTTAACACGTTATTATAACATTAACTTTGAGAGCCCTGGTCAATTTAAATTAGTGAGCTTAAGATGTACTGGTGGGCAGATTTCATTAGCTTTGGACATATATATATATATATATACATGACCTCCGAATCTGAAAAGTTAAGCCAATATGGAAGTGCCTTAAACTTGCATTCTTTCTAATATCCAGCAGGGAGCGACTCCTCTGGTTGCAAAACAAAGTCTGATTGTATAGAAGTCTATGAGAAAATGACCCTACTTCTCATTTGATTTATTAACTCAGTAAACATTGTAAAAAATAACCTTTTTGGTCACCTGAAAATGCCTTATTCAGCATTCGGTGATACTTAGCTCCATCCTCTCGTTTCACTTCTGGTTGCAAAAAAACAAGATGGCGACGGCCCAAAACCAAGATGGCAACGGCCAAAATGCCGAACTCGAGGCTTCAAAACCGTAGTCCACAAACAAATGGTTGACGTAACAGTGACTACTTCCACTTCTTATATAAGCTGCAATCTTTGTCTAAACTGCAGCGCCTGTCTGTGTTTGTGCTCTTTTTTTCTGATTGACTGAACATGTTTTATATTTTTGTCCTGTGCCACAGTACCGAGGCAGCAGCGTAAAAGTGCACCTCATTTGCCGTCGAAAATAGAAAGCAACATCTGCAAAGTGAGCCCAATCCGATGGCCACTTTTTGGTTAGTTAGTGGATAATGGGCTTCACCTCTCAGGGAACATTTTTACAGCAGACTGCACGCTAACCTGGCCGTGTGAAGGGGCCTTTGGCTCTGCATTTAGTTTCATGGCTCATATTATCCAGACATACCTTATGCAGCCCTCCCATCACTCTCCTTATGTTTGTTTCAGTCTCTTAAGTGTATGCTGGTGTTTCCCTTTATCCCATCATGCAGTTAAGATGCCTGAGCATGTCATCAGCCACTCAGTTTCGACTCTTGATTTGTTCCTCACCCCCTGCCATTCAAAGCTTTGCTCTCAACTGCTCCACCATTCTTATGTAGAATAAAATATCTTCACAGCATCCCCTTGCATATAAATAGCGAACCCATGTGAAGTACACCACATGAGCCCCATCTGACACGTGTCATTTAGCTGATGCTTTTGTGTAGTACGCTTTATGGTAACATGAGTGCATAAGTCTTTCTGCTTTGAATACAAATGCCTGGCGCTGTTCATTCCATGCTTGCTCAAACAATGAATTATAACAACTCAGCAGAGAACAAAATACCGCTATATATCTGCAGACATGTCGTGCCTAGAAGCACACTTACCGCAAACTCTGGTTTCTCTGCAGGAGGCAAGGTAAACCTTTTTTTTTTTCTCCATGTGTCCCTCGCCCGCTTTTGAACAGGAAGAGCAGTAATTGCTGTGTAAATTGCACAATGACAACTCTCATTAAATTATTAGCATTGCATTAAGAACAAAGAGGACTGGCAGCGATTTGCTCAGGTGGCTTCATGTTACATGTCTGTTCCTCGTTGATGGAGGGAGAGATGGTGTTGAGAGGATGCATGTTTGTTCCTACTTACGGTAAAGAATTCGGGGGGGAAACATTGTTCCCGTCCAACAAGGACCAGGAGGATTGTGTTCAATTCCAGCTAGTTTTCTGTATTGTGTTTATTCTGTAGGTGACATATTTGCTAAAGTGGTTTGTTATTCTGCACAGACACAAGCTCCAGCTTTTTTTTCTAGGAATCCCATTATTTGTGTGCGTATATGTGTGAGATGAACAAG
This sequence comes from Sebastolobus alascanus, assembly GCA_916701645.2. Lineage (NCBI taxonomy): Eukaryota > Metazoa > Chordata > Actinopteri > Perciformes > Sebastidae > Sebastolobus > Sebastolobus alascanus. The sequence continues at coordinate 226,718 of CAKAOJ020000508.1, forward strand.
TTAAGAAACAAAATGAGGAGAAAGGACCGAGGTGAGTGATTGCGTTGGAGAAACAGAAATGAAGAGTTTCGGTCCAAACCAATTTCACCTATGGTTATCTATTTTCAAATGTATCCTGATGAATTTCAAGGTGCAGCATCAAGTATTCTTGCTTGAATACGCAGCATTTGGGGTTTAAATCCTTCAAAAATGCTCTGGCTTTGCCTTTGATGTGAATCTCGAAGGCAAAGCCAGAGCATTTGAAGGTTTCTTGTAAGATGCACCTGTTCAACTATGACGTGATTGAATTAGAAGATTAGATATCTTATCTATGTGTCAAAGACATTAATGTCAAATCTAAATCTGTGTTTGAAACTCATTAATCTCCTTCTTTTACTTTACTTTTATGATAAAAAAATGAAAATATTTTGGACAAACACCCTGTTTGTGCACTGCCATTACACGTCTGGCATTTTATTCTCAATTTTCAAAGCGATTTTGTTTTTCCAATAACATCATACCCAGTTCAAATCGTATGCACAACATTATGATAATAAAAGTGCTATATCTATGCAAGGCGTACTCAGTCATGTAATTTCATGAAATGGCTCCAGGTGGGTTTGTACGGGTGCAGATGTTGCTGTTTCCCCCTCAGAGAAACTCATAGATCTCTTTAATGGAAATGTTCATAACACACAACGAGCGCGTCCTATTGGAGGACACTCAGAGAGCTGGTGAGCGGGGGAAACTTTCCAGAGGGAGCATTTGTGGTCCCAGAGGAGTTCAGCCTCTGAAGCTTCTTTTAATTAAGAGTTCCCTCAGGTGTTTCAAAATAAGAGGGAACTAACTAAGCTGAATCCAGGACAAACGTCTGTGCAGTATGCCTATCAATAACGGAGATGACTTCATTACAGATGTGTCTGCGACCTGTTGTGTTGTTCTCTGTTTAATTAACCTTCATAACACCGAAAGAGAGACTTAAAAAGCAGCCTCAAAATTACTCAACCTGGAAAAACTAAATGCAAAACATTCTCAGAAGTTCAAGTATGAACGCATGATTAGGCTATATATCAGCTTACCTCATTTTTTCTACTTTTGTCTTGCTTTTTTTCTGCATTTGCATCTCTCTTCTTTTTAACTCTCACACACACGTTTCTCTAATTCCTGCTGACATCACATTGTGCCTTACACATTCTAGCTACTATAGAGAGGTGAAGTCCCGCCCCTTCCGGTAAACCCCATGGGACCTTATTTCCCAAAAAATATGAATGGTAGTCAACAGCGAGAGACAAATTTTTTTTTATCCCGTTTGAATTGCGCCATGAATCACACATATGATGTTTGTCAATTTAAAAGATAATTTTGCAAGTCAAGAAAGTCTCAGTTTGTCGTAGTATCATTTGTTTTTTTGTGAAACTGCTCAGTGAACTACATTTCTCATCTCACACAATATACATAACCAACACTAGCTATCTAGCTAACTTAGCTATGTTCCACGCACAAATGAAACGTTATCTGACCTGATGTGTTTGCAGCGACTCCTGGTCTTTTTATCAGCCAGGAAGCGAAAAAAAGAACAAAAGACTCGTTGCCCGTGTGAGTACATCCCAGTACAAAACCCACAGTAATCGTAGCTTCAGTGAGAGAAAAATTCTGCACCAGATCGGCTGTGCAAAATTAAAGTCTAACTATAAACTCAAGGGTGCAGAGTTAAAATAAATGAATCTTTTCTAACATGCAAGCAAATCTCATGTGTTTCACTTACCTAAATGATAGAGATCAAAAATCAAGGTACAGTATGAAAGCAGATATTATATGATGTCAAAATGTGCAGGTACATTAAAAGTAAGCAGATAGAAAGACAATGGGCCCCTGGGCACAGACATGTACAGTAAGAGGACCCCACCCTGTCTACATAGGAAAAAGACACCCAAACTCAGAGAGTCCCAAATCTAGTCTACTTTTAGTCATTTTCTATCCCTTTGTTGTCGTTTTGCATAATTTTAGTAATTTTGCATCTTTGTGTTTGTTTTGCATCAGTTTTTAGTCGTTTTGCATCATCTTTTTGTAGTAACTTTAGGTGTCTTTGTGGTCATTTTGGTTCTCCTTGTAGCCGTTTTCTGTTTTTTTTGTTGTTGTTTTTTTCAGCAACATTTTGAAAGTCAGGTCCCCTGACCCCTTGGGCCCCTGGGCCTGTGCCTGGTAGACCCGTTCAGTAATCCATCCATGACTTCAGTAGCAGTACCATGGAAGATTTTATCAGGAAACACACACACTGTTGCAGTATGCTGTCAAAGCTTACAAAAAAAGGACCTTGCCTGCTGCTCTGACCTTTACATTCAAGACTACTTAAGTTCACCAGCAGCATGAGATAAAAATAAATGACACTTTAATTCACCCCAGAGAAGTTGAGTCCATTCACACAATATACTCCACTTCCCACCACTGACCTTCTCAGTGAGTACAGAGATATAATCTGTTTTGTAAAACGTTTAAAATAAAATAGATAGATTTTTTATGTGGACTCATTTCTGGCCTGTCTTGCCAACTCGGACCCTTTTCTTTGGCATTCCTGTCATCTGGAAACCCGTCACCAACAATGGACATTACCCATTCTGACAAACACAAGCCTTCTATATTCATATTCATACTGTGCTTCAAAACATTGCCTGCAAGCGGCAAGGCAGGTATGACGTATTTTTTAAATTAGCATCGCCCTGGGTTCCCTCGACAAAAAGTCAGTGGGATTTTTCCATTGGATTTTTGATTATTCCAGAAAATAAGCTCTGTGGCAAACAAACGTTTATAATACTTACACGTTTTGTTCAGCAAGATAATCTCCACAAATGAACATTACTTTTATGATTTTTGAAACGTAAATGCAATCACCAGAAGTAAAAAGCTAACGTTAGGCTATAAACGAACCACACAACGGTCGCATGACTTCAACATCAAAACCACTCAGCTTCCAACTTGTAATTTGATTTCTGCATTCAGCGTGATGACGTTTAATGTCCCTGACAACTTCTGTAGTCTCAGTTAGCCTCTAGTTAGCAACCGCCTTTTTTAAGATGCGTAAAAGCTTCAAAATTTACGAGTGGGATATTTACTGATGTATTTTATATCGTAGAACAAAAATCTCTTAAGCTTGTGTTAACTACAGACCTTATTTCAGGCATCTAACTAAAAACCCATTCAAAAAACCCATTGACTTTGAGACGAGGGAAACAAAAGTGCTAAATGCTAACTCATTTCCAGGTTTTAGGACTCATTCCTGCAGCACTCTATACCGGAGACCAAGCAATCGGCCAGCGCAATTTGAACGGGCACTGCACTAGTACTGCATAATTGGCCGATATAACACAGGAATGTTTGTACATTCTCACTGAAGTTGGATTATATGACCTTATAACCTCTTTATAACCTCTTATGGCAATATGGAGTACTGCAGGAGTCCTAAGACCCGAAAATGAGTTAGCATTTTAGCACTTCTGGTTCCCTCGTCTAAAAATCAGTTTTTTTTTTAATGCGTTTTTAGTTAGATGCCTGAAATAAGGTCTGTGTTTAAAACAAGCTTAAGAGATTTTAACATTTTGATCTATGATGTAAAATATGTCTATAAATATCCCACTCGAGAATTTTGAAGCTTTTACGTGTCTTAAAAAAGGCGGTTGCTAACAAGTGGCTAAATGAAACTACAAAACGTCATCACGCCGACTCGTCCACCTTTACAGCCTCGTTGTGTATACTCGCGCTCATGCGACGGTGGTGTAGTTCGTTTATAGACAAACTTTAGGTTTTTACTTCTGGCGATTGCATTCACACTTCAAAAATCATCAAAGTGGTGTTCATTTATGGAGATTATCTTGCTGAACTAAACTGTTAAAATAGCAGCTTAGGAAAAGAATATTATTATTTCTATTTATCCCCACTGGTGGGAGTTATAATACCTTCCAATACGCTTGCTTATTCTATAAATCGAGAACTTACAAGACGATTGCCCTCAGATGTGTCAGAACCTGAGGCTTTTTCGCCGGCAGCGGCACGTTCATTAATCTGCCGCCTGTAGCACTTAAGGATCAGTTTAGATAGCGACTAGCGAGCGCGTGGCTCTCGATAAAAAACGGCTAGTTCTCACTGTCTATGTCCAATTGCTACCGTAGACCCCTGCTGGAGCTCCTCTCGGCTGTTAGCCGGCTCCTAGGGAAGGGGGAAAGGGCGGAGTCTAGCCTTTCTATATGATTTAAACTACTGGCCTCTGGAAAGTTATTTAAGGCGAACAGCTAAAATTCAAAGACACGTCACTAACTTTGTTTGCTAGTTCCCCTAAAAACTCAACAGCCTGGTCTCGGTAATACTCCGTCTCAAGAAGCCTTTAAACGAAATCCCTGTTCTCTTTATATGAAATTCAACAGCTATGAATCTCTCCGGGCAGGGACACCTGGTCCCGCCCTGCTAAGGGACTTGCGCCTTCAGACCTCCCTACCTATTGGTTTATGTGTGTGTGTTATCCTATTGAATCAGTAGTGTGGCCGTAGTGCGGAAAAGTTCTGAAGACTTACCTCTCGGGGGCTCAGCGGTGCCTCGTGGCGACGTGGAAGGTCTTATTTAGTTGTAAAAACTCGTCAGAGAAAAAGTCAACAACTACTGGCGATCAAGCGATTATTTATTCAAAACTTCAGCACAGCTGTGGTTATTACAAAAAAGATAAAAATGTCAAAACTATTAAGGAGAGGGCACAGGTACCTCTAAATTTAGATCGCTATAGATTTTTCTGGTTGTCAAAGCAAACGTGTGCTTAGTAGGGGAAAATTCCGCTACTTTTCCACGTTTCCCTCAACTTAATTTGTGAGAAATGAGGAAAATAAATAAATGAGAGGAAAGACGTCCTCATCAGAGTAGGTTATTTCTCATCTCCCGAAAACAACTATCTTTTCACCGATAAAAAATCTCACAAAGTGCGAGACTCCGAATTGGTTTTTTTTGTCAGTTCAAAATCGGGCAGAACCTCCCGGTGTAATTCGAAGAAGGCTCTCGAACTGTCCAAAATGCTTCCTTTTTATATCTTTCTGCCCTCGCCTCTGCAACGGCTTTCTGCAGGTGTTTCCTGTGCATACTTCCTGTGCCCCCTCTATTCTGCACATCTCGGTTCCACTGCGGTTGCAGGTGCTCTCGCTAAAGGTTAGCACACGAACGTAAACGTTCCATAAGACACACCAAAGAAGTTGAGCGCACACACCTCACATGTTACCACACGTGCCTGCTTAACTGCGCAGTTGTTTTACATTCAATGTACACACACAAGTTGATTAAATGTTTGGTATTATAGGTATAAGATCACGTCTAGTAAAAACACAATGATAACACAATGATGAAACACAATAAAACATAATGATAATGATAATAAAACACAATAATAAAACTTAAGGTAAAAACTTTCCTCATTCATGTCAAATCTTTCCTAAGAGCAGTCTGAAATCTGAACAGTGAACATCCTGTTCTTTTAACACTCTTTTCCAGGCAAGACGCCTTATTTCTTTCTTTCACATCATAAAAGTCACACTGTAAAAATAAAATGAATCCAAAATTAAAGTCACACAATAAGTAATTCAATTAAAAATGATAAATGATTAAAATAATATGACATACAAATGTCAACTAGTAAATGAGTATATGCTTAAAACAATAGGTAATCACACAGGATATATATACTATCATGAGTACTTCAATAGCTTCATACATGACAGCTTTAAAGAAACAAGTTTTCTTATTCTTTTTCATGACAGATCCCTGTCAGTGTATCATTCTTTCGGAGGTTTTCCTCCTTAGTTACTTTGTTTGTTTTTTGTCTTTCTAGCTTTGTTTTTTAATCAATAACCTTGTTCAATTATATCAATTAGGCCTCATTGAATTGCATTTTCCTCCTATTCTCTCAACAAAACGTATAAGTATCATAAACATTTGTTTGCCACAGAGCTTATTTTCTGTAATATTCAAAAATCCAATGGAAGTATCCCATTGGCTTTTTGTCAAAGGAACCAGGGTGATTCTAACTTCCGGGTTGGTCTACAAAAATACGTCATCCCTGCACCACTCTATTCACTGGCACAGACTGAGAAACAGGTTTATTATCACAGTGCACTCACAGTTTTGCGGTACAGCCAAAAGGATAATTACCACAGAATCATGACAATCCTGTCCCCAGTGCATACTTCCTCCATCCACCCTCTTCTTCTTTCTACGTTACCCTCCAACATCCACCTTAGTCTGAGATAAATGTCAGTCAAATGCAAATACAGTTATTCTGTTTTCATATGGCATCAGGAAACGGAGAGATGAGCAGGGGCAGATTAACAGAAGGATCTCTGAGTGCTGCTAAATGTATGGAGCGCAGAGTCGTTGGAGGCCAAGACAGTCGTCTGTGTCCTTAGGGACAAACTCATTTAATGAATTTACTGTGCTTCCCCTCTCTGTGCGCTATAGTAAAAGATCATTTTGCTTAATGCCGCAGACGGAAATAGGTGCGTTTAGCCAAAAGGTTACTGTTTTAGTGGGAAAACATTTCCTGCTGAAGGCAAAATGACTCGCTGCCCTTTAAAAATTGACATACACATGACATGAAATGCCTTTTTCATGGAATTACAGACTGAGTGGCCTCTGTGTCCTCTGCTTGAATGTCTGTATACATCTAATCGAGCATCCCTTCCTTCCTTTCTTCTTTCTTTCCTACCTCTAGGCTTTGTCGAGCCTGCACCCTGAATGCGAGTACATATTTCAGATGGAGAAAGAGGAGCTTCGCTGCCTGCTGTACGTTGCAGAGCAGAGCAACCGAAGCACAGAAGGTGTGTTTTCCATTTTGAAAATCACCCTGCAGCTGTATAGCTCATATAAACGCAGGTGTGGCTGTAGTTCTGATATGAAATATACTGCGAATGTTCACATTAAGTACTGGAGTCTAAGGTGGAATAAATGCTTCACAGAGAATCATCAGTTGTCAGGGTGTCCCAACTGCAGAATGAAAACGCACTGGGGGATCTATCACTGTGATGCATCTGTAGAGGAGACCATTAAGGATAGTTACATCAGGATTTATGTATGTAATCTATCTCAAGATAAAGGTCTTGGTTGGAGATGTGCAGTACTTCCTCATTCTTGTCTTAATACAATTTACACAGAGGCGGATGTTACGGCTTTGAGGAATGGCGTCGGGGGTATTGTGCATGATACACCCCATTTACCTCTACGGTATCTACATGAGTATATATTTAAACTGTGTGCATTTCGGGCGGCGGTGTATGACAGTGCATATAAATGTGTGTTTATGGAATCTGTCTTCTGATTAACTACCTCGATAGACACATACTCCTTCTTTCTCCTTCTCCGAAAAGGTTGTCGGCCATTCTGGGATGCAGTCGCCTGCTGGCCTCATGCAGCCGTTGGGGAGACAGTCCAGAGAGCTTGTCCTGCCGTCTTCTCCCTCTTCAAAAACAACACAGGTGACTAACGGACCACATGGTGAACGAGGGGGTGAGTCGGGTGTTCAGGCTGAGATAATGATGCGAGCAGCGCGTTCACCAGTGAGTCAAACATTGTTGCTCTAATGAAAGCAAAGGGTGTTTCTGATCCTGATCAATTCAGTTCAAGTATGTTAATTTATTTACCCGTTCAGTCTTTCATTTACTGATTGGTTTTGTTCTGTGGATTAGACTCATGCCGGCTCTCAGTGCTCAGGCTTGTTAAATTGTCACAGCAGACTGAAATCAAAGTAGTTTTTTTTTTTTTTAAAGAGGACCTATTATGCTTATTTTCAGGTGTATACTTGTATTTGGGATTTCTAATCCCCAAAAAATCTGTAATCAAAATGACAAAATATCTTTTAAATTTGGGTATAATTAAAAGTTTTAAATTATAATTATTATTATTATTATTATTATAATAATTATAGTTTTAAAGCTAGAGTGAAGAACTAACTAACTAACTAAAACTAGAAAACCTAAGAAATCCATTGGTACCAACCAGGTCATACTACCTTGTCGCGAAGGAGGCTAAATAACGCTCCAAACGTACACTAAATTTTGGCGAGGAAAAACTGGCATGGCCATTTTCAAAGGGGTCCCTTGACCTCTGACCTCAAGATATGTGAATGAAAATGGGTTCTATGGGTACCCACGAGTCTCCCCTTTACAGACATGCCCACTTTATGATAATCACATGCTGTTTTGGGGCAAGTCATAGTCAAGTCAGCACACTGACACACTGATAGCTGTTGTTGCCTGTTGGGCTTGAGTTTGCCATGTTATGATTTGAGCATATTTTTTGTGCTAAATGCAGTACCTGTGAGGGTTTCTGGACAATATTTGTCATTGTTTTGTGTTGTTAATTGATTTCCAATGATAAATATATACATACATTTGCATAAAGCAAGCATATTTGCAATCTCCCTTTCAGGTACATTTTAAACTGATAAAAAATGTGTGATGAATTTGCGATGAATCGCGAGTAACTATGGACAATCATGTGATTAATCACAATTAGATATTTTAATCGATTGACTGCCCTAATAATTACATTACCAGCATGGCTGAAAACACCAACACAAGTCAGCGAATCTAATCTGAAGATGATCTCTTCATGGCCGACTGTTTGTCTTTTCACCTCAGGTTCAGTGAGCCGCAACTGCACCAGCAGAGGTTGGTCCAGGCCTTTCCCACTGTACCACATCGCCTGCAGTGTGGATGATGACATTCCTGAGGTGAGGGTTGCTGGGGCGAGGCAGATAAAGAGGTCCGACTGGGTAATGGGAAATTGAGAGCGCAGAGGTCAGAACAGGAGGAGAAGCAACAGGAGCAAGGAGACGACCAAGAATAAGAACTAATAAAAACAGGGACAAATACCGACCTGTTTCAGCCTCAGAAATCAACAGGCCAAACAAGCTAAATTAGAAAAGAAAAATGGACCATGTTACAAGAGGCTCCTGTCAAAAATTTTAGTGCAGCCTGTCAGACTGTAATGAAGTGAAACCGCTGCCCATATACCGACTTTTGTTTCTTTTTGGTATATTTTAGATTTGAGTGTACAGTGTATGCTTACTGGTTCGCTGCCTCTCGAGAGCAGAAAATAAATCTATTCAAACATAAATGTACCTCATGTGAAAATACTCAAGGCAGTAAGTGAATCGAATGTCACCCATCAGGTAATAGCTGAAATTATCTTGTTTCACAAAGAGAGGATGGTGCTTAATCGTACTGAACAGTGTTTTTGGCGGATAATTATCAGAAAACTGCTTTTGGTGCCATACAGAGCTTCTTTTGTCTTGATTTTTAAAAACTGAACTGATAAAATGGATGGAAAATCATTAATAACATGTTCTGATGTAATTAAGTAGCTTTTTTATGTACTTTTGTGAGTCGATTCAGTACTCTGCTTCGTCCAGTACTGCCATTAGACTCAAGCTTCAAAGCTTCAAAATATGGAGAAAGCTTTTTTGCAGTAATGCAATTGAGTCCTGAGCTTGTCTGCAATTTGGTGTCATTTTGAGACATTACATTCATTTCAGCCCCGACAGCATTTCACAAATTTGGGAATTTAACGTCCTTTTATACAAAATCTTCTTTCTCGTCTTGCTTTCAGACAGAGCAGTCGTACTTTGCCACAGTGAAGCTGATATACACCGTCGGCTACAGCATCTCTCTGGTGGTGCTGGCTCTCGCTGTGTTGATCCTGTTGCTCTTCAGGTAAGAAGACATGTTGACCAGAGAAAAGACAGACAGACTTTTATTACAGTTTTCATCAGTAACCAGTGTTTTTTGGTAAACTTGAAGCCATTCCATTTACCACAGAGAGCCAACCAATAGCAATCACAACAATATTGACGTAAACAAAAAAGATTATTCCAAGGTACTCTTAGTCCTGGGTCTAATAACACACCTTTAATAATGCCTGACACTCACTCAGTGGGGCCTTTAGCTTTGACACATTTAAAATGATGTCCTAGTGTAGTTTATGAAAGGAATAGTTTGACATTGAGGGAAATACGCTTGCACTTGACACTACTCGTACGCTTAATATGAAGCAAGAGCCAGCAGATGATTAGCATAAAGACTGATAACTGCATGAAGCAGCTAGCCTGGCACTGCCCAAAGTGCAAAAAGTCTGCCAGCCAACACCTCTAGATTTTACTAAAACAACTGTTATATCTCGTTTGTTCTGTACCCAAACGGAAATGTAAAAACACTAAGTTGCGGTTGCATTACATAAATTATTGGCCACTACCTAGCAGGCTAATCTTTTTGGCTTTAGCTTCATATTTAGCATAAACTCTTGCCTAGAAAGCAAATAAGCATATTTCCCAAAATGTCATACTTTTCTTTTAAGGAAGAAGTAAGAAAGTAAAAAGTAATTTAGTGCCTTATTGACCCTGAAAACCAAAGTAAAGTAAAAACCAAACATAACTGTAATGAGATCAGTTGTCATGGTGATATGATGAAAGAAAATAACCATAATTTTCCCTCTCATAATCCCTTACGTGCTTCTCCTGTATCTGTGTAGTACCTCTCAGTTCCAATATTTTCCATCTTGGATTTGGACCCACATTAACATGGACATAACAGGCGCTATAAGTCCACTTAGCAACTGATTGACACCATGTCAAGTGTCTCTTCACCTCCCCGCCCCACTCTGCTCTGTGGTTCACTGGATTAAGAGAAGTAGGAGCGTGTAGAAACACAAAACCTCTTAATTAATGGTTTCTTTTTTCTCTGTCTAGCAGTTTTATAAATCTGTTTGTCATTAAATCTTTTTGAAATCACAGTACCATAACTTCCATCTCTTTTTGAATTGTTATTGTTTTTATTCCTCATATACTGTACATTTTAATGGTTATATTTTCTTAACTGACTTGGTTTCGACTTTTTCTGTCACATTTTTTGGCTCTAACTGACATCATACAGTGCCAACTGCCTATCAAAAACAGTGGGAAACCTCTGGGTCTGAAAAGTGAAGCCTATTCGGAAGTGCCTTAAACTTGCATTCTTTCTAATAGCCAGCAGGGGGCGACTTCTCTGGTTGCAAAAAGAAGTCTGATTGTATAGAAGTCTATGAGAAAATGACCCTACTTCTCACACATGATTTATTACCTCAGTAAACATTGTAAACATGAGTTTATGGTCTCAATCGCTAGTTTCAAGTCTTCTTCAATACAGCATGATGTTCATTTAGTAAATTATGGTCCCATTTAGAGTCAAATAGACCATAAAGCAGGGTATGCTTTAGGGCGTGGCTACCTTGTGATTGACAGGTCGCTACCACGGCGTTGTCCGGTCTGGGAGTTGTCCAAACTTTTCAGTGTGTTTTCAGTTCATGAAAGTTAGTTATAACATTTTTGGTCGCCTGAAAACGTCTTATTCAGAGTTTGGCTAAAAAAACAAGATGGCGACGGCCAAAATGCCAAACCCAAGGCTTCAAAACGGCAGTCCACAAACCAAAGGGTGACGTCACGATGACTACGTCCACTTCTTATATACAGTCTATGATCAAAAACCATTGACACCAAGGCATTATAGCTATTAGATAGGGTGTAACATGTAATGTAACAATGTGTTGTAAAGCAGAATATATTTTGACCGACTTGTACTCTAATCAAACCATCTGGCTTTGATATTTTTGTGCATTAGACAACACTACAGTACATTTATTACGTGTATCTTGCCTGATTTTTTCAACAGGAGGCTGCGTTGTGCAAGGAACTTCATTCACATCCAACTTTTCATCACATTTATCCTGAAAGCTGTGGCGGTGTTCATAAAGGATGCAACTCTGTTCTCGAGCGATGACACCAACCACTGCACGCTTTCCACAGTAAGAACAAGAGGCTCTTGGTTGTATTAAGAAAATTCCTATGGGCAGATTCCCCATTGCTCTCATCGCACCTCCTCTGTCATACTAATACCCACTTACAATTCACCCTATGTCCTTCTTTTCCTTCCTGTTTTTGTCTGTCCAGGTTGCCTGTAAGGCCTCTGTGGTCTTCTGTCAGTACTGTGTAATGTCCAATTTTTTCTGGCTCCTGGTGGAGGCGCTCTACCTCAATTCCCTGCTGCTTTCGTCCTTTTATCACAGCCGTCGCTGCCTCTGGGGCTTCAGCCTGCTGGGATGGGGTGAGAGACTTTGACATGAAATAAAGTAGGGAACATTTGTTGGTAATAGATGCAAGGATTACAAAATGAGTGGACATAAAAAGACTGGATCATTAATATTTTACAGAGGTTTGAGTTTTCACCTCTGTATTGAAAGTAAGTTGACTCAAGGTGAGTTATAATTATAAATTAGAGAAAGAGGAAAAAGTGACATGCTAAAATCAGCAAGAATAACAGTTATCAATGTAAACTGCCTGAAAAGTTTGCAAGTGCACTCAAGTCCACATGTTTGTTCGCTGCGTGTTGTTTTGTTCTGAATGAGTTTCTGCTTTCTTTGATCTTAGAAAATAGATGTTTATTTTATTAACGTCCTTATAATTTGATGCTCCCGACTGTTATTCTTCTTGGCAAATCACACAGTGTGAGTATTTCTCCACTAGAAATACTCACACTGTGTGATTTGCAGTTTACAATCCATGGCTTGCATGTGGTTTGGAACAGAACTCTTTATTTTTTAAACAATTTGCCTTGTGTTGTATATTTTCTCCCAATTTACATACCAGGTTTCTTTATTTTTCAATCTACAAATGAGTTTAGCACACTGAATTAAATTAATATATAAAGTAATGGTCTTATTTTTTTTTTTCTTTGGCAAGTAACCATGGTATAAGCTGGATAATGCCCTTCAAGGTGTCCATAATCAGGAAATAATGGACTTGTGGAGACAACTGCTGCGTGTTGGACGGTTCTGGCCTCTACTTTATCCATTAATTCCTGATAATGGACACCTCATCTGGCATTATCCCTTACTTATAAAAGTCACATCAGCAGTTTTGCAGTTTTAAATTTAAAGTCGAGATGAAATGAAAAATGCTTTTTTAACCCTTTTAGATCACATCCCTGGTTATATTGTACACCTATTTAACAATATATGCACAAAAAAATCAATTTCTTTGTATTTTTATATAAAAATCCAATCATCTTTTCTTCCTATAAAACAAAATATGACGTGTGCTTACGTAAGCTAGTACCAACTAATTCCAACCAATAATATCATGACATCCATCCATCAATCAATCTGTAACTTTTAACGACAAGAGAAGCGTATTTGGAGATTTACGAATCTTGCTACCTTCTAAGCTTGCCCACTTTTGAGTGGTCCAATCAAATGCAAAGGATTTGACATAAAACCCTCTTGTAACTGTACACCGCTCAAATATGCAGTTTTACTGGGGAATACCTGCTGTACAGAAGCTAAAGATGCTCTAACTTCTGTTTCACTGGGACTCTAAAAATATTGGCATTTACTTTGTCTCCACAGGTCATTTACTGGAGAATTTTAAATTTTGACATTTAATTACTTCCAAGTAGCGTGTATTTTTTTAATTCCAAACATAGCGCCACAATATATCACACCTACCACGCTCATAAACATCATGCCAAGTTAGGTATTTACTGCAGTTCTGTGATTCAAAGGAGATTCCCAGCTGTCTTTAGCGACAACAAGAAGCAGACAGACCTAATTTCAATGCAGCCAGAAACTCTCCTGGCTCGGTGTCATCAGCTGTAATTACAAACAAACTGAATTAAATTTTACACCCCTGTGTCAGTCACTACTAATGTATTTGATTATGTTTGTGGGTTTCTGCCATTCGACTTGCCACAAGTACAATGAATATACAGGAATTTGTCCCAGCGGTTGCAAGGCAGGAAATTGATGAGAACGTACTGTAGACGTGTAGTGCATAAAGAAATAAAATACTGCATTTACAGAACAATACAGATATTAGAAAAGTTGTCAATCAACAGGTTCACACAATGGTAACTGTCTCATTATGATTCAACCAACTTAGTGTGTATTGATTGCATCTTTTCTGCCTTTCTGTAGGAGTACCTGTGATCTTCATTATCCTGTGGATTGGATCCAGGGTGTATTTTGAGGACACAGAGTTTGTATAAACTTTTAGTACCTCTTCTATCTCCTCAAGCACAGTTATTTCTTATAATTATAGCACACTGCAACACTCAATGTCCAACAGAGCCACAGTGTATAGCATTTTCCTAAAATTTAATGATAGACAGTATAGGTTTTTGATGATGAAATACGCCGTTAGGAGGGAAGGTCAGGTACTTAACCCTTTAAACAAATTTGTAATTTGCACTCATATGTACTCATTATTATTTGTTGCTGGTTAAGAGGTAATTTTTATTCTACGGTCAGTTGTACATCATGCCTTAAAAGCACTTCTGCACATTTATAAATTATCTTAAGGATTTATCTCATGTTGAACGAGTCTGGGGAAGGATAATCACAGCATCTGTAATTGAGTTCATTTGAGCAACTGTTGTAGATGAATGTAGAGCAAAAAAGTGTTGAATATATAGGTATTGTAAATGTGTGGCCGTCTTTTGTTATGTACAACCTTTTTTTATTTTTTATTATTTAACCACTTATTTAAATGGGAGTTAATTTTATTTATTTATTTTTAATCAATTTAATATTGTATATTTACTAATATGTATCTATCTATGTAGGCTATATATCATTAATATATGTTTATATTATTTTTTAGAAAATGTTGAAGACTCTAAACATATTGTTGAAAAATAGAACTTCTGCAGACAAACTAAAGTGCGCATTTCAAAATTGTGAATTGTCTTCCTACATAGATGTTGGGACATCAACGAGGACTCGCCCTATTGGTGGATCATCAAGGGACCAATTGTTGTGTCTATAGCGGTAAATGCTCCCGTTGTGCCGAAACAAACAAAACTTAATTATGCGCCTAGCAGATTGTTATGCAGATTATTTGTTTACTTTCTTTTTAAAGTTGGTTTCTGAGAAATGATTTAAAAAAAAACTTATTTTGTGTATGTGTGTCAAAAACCGTCCTCACACCTATCCTAGTCAATTACACAGTTGGCTGCCCATATTGTTGCCATGACATTCAATAATCACCTTGTTGTACGTGACATTTGGCCAAATACCTAAAAAGACTTTATCTCATTAAAGTTGAACTTTTTTTCTTATTTTTTCATTCTTGCAACAGGTCAATTTCATTCTCTTCATGAACATCATCAGAATCCTGATACAGAAGCTCAATCCCCGGCTGATCCACTTCAATAACTCTTCTCAGTACAGGTAATGATTTGGCTGCAGACACAGTATCAGTGATACAGTATCTCCTACTTTAGTCATTACAGCATTTATTGCTTTTATCAAATTTAGCTTTCATCTTTTTCTCACGCAGTGTTGGATTTTCAAAGTTGTATCTGCATGGGTGACTTGTTTATCTTGAATTGTTAAGCTTTTACAGACACATTTTCAAATACTTTTTCACTCTCTTTGATACTTTTTTCACTCTGATAAGTGGACACTTTGATATAGGGAAATATGCAAGTTGTGTGAAAACTTTTGATACACCACAGTCGGCAATGTATAATTCATTAAGTCACTACTGAACCTCAAACTAGTCAGTCTGGCCACGTCTACCTTTCCACATCCCAGAGTCAGAATTTGTAATTGAAATAGACTCACTAATTGGCTGGAAGCGTTCAGGGATAAAATGAATATCCGGATCTTATAAAAGACACACCAAAGGTATGACTTAATTGCACCAGGTCGATTGATATGTTCCCCCACATAAAACCATTACTTATGCACTCACATTTTATTATCCTTACTTTGAATCGCACCTGCTACTACCGTTCCCCTCATAAACATAAGCCGCATACAAACTGATGCACACACACAAAAGCATCCTCCTGATTGGCATCTGATGATTAGCCTGCCTGCATGCTATCTGGAGCAGTATTCAGATTAGACATGCACTAAATGACTCCCTGAGGTAGCTTCACCACCTGCATCTTGTTTCTTTCCTTCTGTGCAACAGACGCCTGACTAAGTCCACCCTCCTCCTCATCCCTTTGTTTGGTACTCACTACATGGTCTTCAATTTTCTGCCTGACTACTTCAATGTTAACCTGCGCCTCTGTATCGAGCTCTGCTTGGGATCCTTCCAGGTACACACACACATTCTGACAGCAATATATTGTACATGCTCAAATACCATCGTAGTACCCTTTTAATTTTGTTGACATATTGTTTCTTTGATGTCTATTTATGCTAACAAATATGTATGTCTCGAAATATGGGTTCAATTATCGCTGGTGTGTGATGACTTTTGCATTACTATGAAGTCAAGTCAAATCAATTTTATTTGTATAGCCCAAAATCACAAATTTGCCTCAGGGGGCTTTACAATCTGTACAGGATGCGACACCCTCTATCCTTTACAGTACATCCCTCTCATCGGATAAGGAAAAGCTCTCCCAAAAAAACTTTTAACAGCGAAAAAATGGAAGAAACCTCAAGAAGAGCAACAGAGGAGGGATCCCTCTTCCACGGCGGACAGACGTGCAATAGATGTTGTGTGTACAGAGTAACAACATAATGAACAAATACAGTACAACATAGACAATCCATATGACAAAATAAAAATGCTGGAGATGGCAAGCAGCTTCCAGGCGTCGCCAAACAGATAGAGCCTTAGCAACACGACCTCCTCACCACCATGGGACCTAGAGAGAGGACCAGATTTTTGTTTTTAGTTCACAGCTGCTTTGGTAATGTCAATGTTTGTTTCCCATGCCAATAAGCCCCTTCGGACTGTGTTAAATTGATAAATCTCCTGGAGGACGGAGGTCCAGGTCCGTCAGTTTGAATGAGGCACAAACAGCCAGGAGAGGCACAGAGAGGACCCAGAACGGCCAATGGTCAGATTTTAGACTTAAGGTAGTAGGCCTATAGCCTCCACCCACAGCTCCACAGTTATCTAAAACTTAGATTTCCTCTTCTATACATGTCCGTGTCTCGGTATTCAGATGTGAATAATTAGGTACTTTCATTGCATGCATCCTAGGTTAAAAGAAAAACAACTTAAACTTTATTTTACTCATTGTATACATAAAACTTTTTTTTTTTTTTTTAACCCATCCTGAGCATTTTAGGAGCAGTGGGTTGCTGTAAAGCACCTGATATCAGCATAGTAACACATTTCTGCCCTGCTAAAAGTACCTCTGCCAAATGTGTTTGGTGTTTACTGTGGCTTAGTTAAATAGTAAATGAAGTAGTTGTTACATTGATGGCGAAATGAATAGTTTATTATATAAGGTGTTGAAATGTCCTCTGTTTTGAGTAGCCCTTGAACCTCTCATGTCTTTTTCTCCTGTGTGCATTGGTCAGGTGTTCAATTTGTTATTAGCCAATCAGAGATGAGTATAATTGCTTACCTCTGGGTTCTAAGAGGGGGCGGGGCTGAACGGACGGAGAGCAAACAAAACGCTGAAATATAGAGACGCGCTAGTTGTAAATACCATAAAAATCTGTTAATTTACTGATGTTCATCGAAGATAAAAGTCGGCAGTTTTATATCAATGTGTAGCCTGTTAAAACGGGAGAGTTAGCCGTGTGTTGGAGCTGTTTTCGTGCAGTAATTCTACTAAATTGGCGCAACCCGCCATAACCACCTGTTGCTAATTAGCTAACTAGCTGGGAGGAGAGAGACTGAGTGAGTATGGACACTGAGAAATGTTGCTAATGATATGGACATTTATAGTTAAAAGATAGAAGTTAATTAGTGTTTTGTGAATTCCTGGGTAGAGGAAGTCGGATCTTGCTAAATAGGACCTGCTGCAGAAGAGGTGCTCAGAGTTCTGCAGCTGCATGCCAGAGGAACCTGTTTTGCACATGGTCAGAGCCTCAGAAGGTTTTAAAAAGACTGTTTCTAACAAGTTCGCTGAGTTCCAAGGAACAGTGAGTACAGACAATATTTTTCTTGAGGATTTCAAATGAGCTCCAACAAGGATTTTAGACTGAATTATAAAAAGCCCAGGTATTATTGTGTTTAATTTATTTGGATCACCAGGGCATTTTTTTAGAGGTGTGAATCAACTGCTTTTGTAATGAATATTCTTTGTTACTGCATTCAGTCATTGTGGTTTTATATTGTTATTGCATGTTTGATATTAATGTGCCTGATGTGGGAAAATAAGGGTTATAGTAAGTGGTGTAGTGGTTGTTGATGAGGTTGGCGTACTACTAGATAGATGGGTAGTTGGTTACAGAGGTGGAAGTGGGTATAATGTCTTATATATTCCAATGGCTTTTTGGCTGATAGGTGGGTATATTGCAAACAACCAGAAAAAGAGGTGGGTATACTCCATATACCTGCACATACCCTCCACTACTCCACTGGTTATAGTGGCTAAGTATGAACGCATGGGAGTTTTAGCTGACAATAACAATATAGTTATACAATAAGCTAACTTGGCCTCTCTTGCACCTTGAGCATGTTATCATTTGCTAATTAGCACTAAACACAAAGTACAACTGAGGCTGATTGGATTGTCATTAGTTTTGCAGCTATTTGGTCATAAAACTGTACAATACCAACTGCCTTGATGACCTCAGTCTCAGCCAACTCTGTGGTCTCTGACACCATCTGTTTTTGCACTGTCCCTGTTGTACTGTTCACGTTGTTCACGTGTATATCATTTTCACACTACTGCTATCGCACATAATTTATTTATAATTTATTTATAATGCACATATTTATTTACCTTCTATTTACCTTTATAACATAACTTTAATAGTGTTCTTATCCCTTGGATAAATTTGTTATTCTTATTTATTGTATTCCCTGTTCTATTCTTATTTTATGTACTGTCTTTGTTAGAATCTGTGCTGCTGTGAAACTGCAATCTCCCCACGGGATAAATAAAGTGCTATCCTATACTATCCTAAAACAAAGTATTGGACAAAGTGAAATTTTGACCCGATGATGAGGCGAAGTCAGGGGATCACAAAAGTGATAAAAATTCATCCTGAGGGGGACATGAATGTCTGCACATGATTGTTGTTGCGACATTTAGATCTGGACCACCATGGCCAAACAGATTATCAAAGGCATTTCAATTTGAATAGCAGATTTAATACCAACATTTTTTGATAAAATGCTTTTGAAGAACACTATTTATATGCATGAAAAGCCGTAATAAAGAATTAGTTGATTAGTGGAAAAGGGCTTAGCAGTGCCGTGTTGATGGGAGTGTTTGCATCTGCTGAAGACATGCACAGGCTGGTTTGCTAGCCAGCTCCTCAAATTGGATTTTTCTCCTGTGCCCCTTCCTCATTCCAAATTAATTAGGGACGGAAAGTGTCACAGAAGTATGGAATATACTAGTAACTAAAGTGCCTAAATAGCTGTAACCCAGGCTTTTGTTTATAAAAGAGGAGAAACTATTATGTCCAAATTTATTCAGCATGTTTTAGTATATAGATAAGAGGAAAGGCAGCAGAGCTTTAAGCCGTCTCCTTTAGATTATACAGGAGTATTGAGATATAAATCCAAACCATTCATTATTCCACTCGTGTTTTCTGGCTGTGTGGGTGAAACATAATAGATTTTCCTGACCTATTTTTCTTCTTCAGCCTATCAGCTCTCATTTGTCATCTGCTATTTAAGCTATCTTCACATGAGCAACCTTTTTAATCGTGCGGACTAATCCTTAATGATTATGAGTCAAACCATCTCTCCTACAGGGGCTTCTTGTGGCGATTCTCTATTGCTTTCTCAATCAAGAGGTCAGTACAAGCCACACCACTCTCAAGCCTGCAGTTTAACATATTCAGCAAACCACACAGACAATTTACAGTTCTCTGTTGCATAATAAGCCTGTGTACCTAGATCACATATCAGTGAGGGGTGAGTGGTTCACAGTTGTCGGGG
The DNA here is from genome assembly GCA_916701645.2 of Sebastolobus alascanus. NCBI lineage: Eukaryota > Metazoa > Chordata > Actinopteri > Perciformes > Sebastidae > Sebastolobus > Sebastolobus alascanus. The sequence continues at coordinate 246,621 of CAKAOJ020000508.1, forward strand.
CTTAAAAAGCTAAATAATTTGCACGTCTCTTCTTCCCCTCATTGCATAAGGGAAGGACCTCGAACACTTATGTAACCATCAAGACGTGTTAAATACTCAGTACACAATAACTCTAACCTATGTTCTCTGTTTGGTGCTTTAGGGCCTCATGGGTAGCACTTGGAAGCCACTCAATCATCATATAGACTAATTGATTAGTTAATTTAATCTATATGCTCTTGTAGATTACAAAATGGATTAAAAAAATGACAGCTGTGGTTTATTAATGAATAATGTTCGGATGCCAGGGGGAATGTATATCTAATGCTTCTCAAATTTCACAGATACCCCAATAACATGCTGAATAAACACATTAGATAACTTAATATCCATTAAAATTACTGTAATGCAGGGGGAAAAATTATTGACTTTAATGTTCAAGTTTTACCTACCAAAACTGAATTAAATTTTTTTGGTCCGGTTTTTGAATTTCAAAGAAATAGTTTAACATTTTGGGAAACAGGCTTATTTGCCTTCTTGGTTACCAGCAGTTGCCAGGTAACCAGTGTAGACTCCAAGAAGCACTGCTCCTGAGCAAGAAACTGTCCGGCTCATAGCTGTTCTAACACTTCAATTTTTGTGCGAATTAAACAAGATATAACATGATGTTTAGTGGTGCTGGTAGGCGTATTTTGTTACCTTTGGACAGGGCCAGGTTACCTGTTTCCCCCATTCTTTGTGTTAAGCTAAGCTAACCAGCTGCTGGTTGTAGCTTTATATTTAACGGAAAGATATGAGCGTGGTATTGATTTTCTCATCTAACTCTTCACATGAAAGCAAAGAAATGTATTTCCCAAAATGTCGAACTATTGCTAACTATAACTATTAAGTATATTATCTTGTAGTGTTGCAATACATATTAAATTAGATTTTTTAAAATCAGAAACCAAGTACATAATGCTTTAAACAAATATATGTGGCATATGAGTTGCAACAGCATTATCGTACTAGTTTGAATACAGCCTAATGGTGCATTTTTTCTGTATATGTTTGTGTGTGTTTGACAGGTCCAAAAAGAGGTCCACATGCAGTGGCTGAGGTGGCAGGAGCGGAGCTATGGTGTGGTGTCACCTGCTGCAAAATGCAGCCAGATGGACACACCCTTCTAGTGGTGGCCTTCACCCTCATCCTATAGGTCTTCTGCTAATTGAACATTGACTGAAGATTGCTTCTGTGCACGTCATCGTCTCCAGTGGGCTACACAGTACGCACAATACCAGCGGTTGTCGGCCATGTCTGTAAGTGTTCATTCCAAACTCGATGATAGACTTTTTTTTATACTGGCAGCGCTTCTTCAGCCAGAATGGAGGAACTGGGGTGAACTTTCCAATGGGGAATGATTCTGAAATCTCCCCGCCAATTTCATATGCTTTTCACATAGGACACTGTGGCAGCAATTTCAGGAAGATCAGTTTCAAGATTTCCTTGGAGACCTCACTGGTTAAATTAAAGAATGCTAATACTGAGCTGAGAGTTTAGCCTAACAATTAAAGACCCATCAATTAGCAAGTAAATAGTTTAACCGGATATAGGTTTTAACCTACAAAACCACACACTATAATGTGAAGTGTACATTTTAACGTACTCACTATGTACTGTAGATGCTAAAGTAAGAGATATTGAAATTTGATTTCATTTATCACCGATGCTGTAGCGTAACCTGTTGAACATGTGATAATCAGTTTTTTTCTTATGAAGCTGTAGCCTACCGCCAAGTGACAAATTATTCATTACTAGCTGACTTGCATGACAATTAAAATGTGTTCTTATTAATTCTTTTCATATTATTCAGTGGTGTTATAACATTGTGTTACATAATTCAAATTATATTATTCATATTATCTCTGTGGGAAGCACTGATTGATATGAGTTGTGTGCTTTCTTGTGTTTTTTGTACTTTTTTGAATTATATATTTATTCTTTTTTTTTGCAGTGAAAAACTGCACACTCTTGAACTTCTATGGCAAACTGTTGACAGCCACTTCACTGTATACTTGCGTGTAGTGTTCTGTCATGTGATCAAAAGAAATCTCCACTGACATCTGCAATTCAGCAAAAGACTCAATATCAATATAGAGAATATCAATATATATGATTTTAACATATTGTACAGTGCTTTAAACTGCATGGTAATATAAAGAATGATAAAACTGGATATGTGATTCGCATGAATAGGGATGCATCGATCCGACGTTTTCAGTCCCGATAGCGATACCTGGGCTTTTGGTATCGGCCGATACCAGTGTTTAATTAATAAGCAGTATGCCTCTCTGTGTGGAAGTGACTGGGATCATTCTTTTATGTGTAAGCCAACATCAGGCTTGACTCAAACATTGCTTTCCTAACTTTGTAAAACAAAATGTGACCAATAAATACAAAGATATAAATCTATTTAATTGTTATATATTATTAAAATAATAAATCTTACACCAGCAACTTAGTTAAAAAATCTTCAAAATTAACAGGAATTACAAGTCAATGTAAAGCAACAAATTGGTCAAATCTTAAACAGGAATTAAAATTACAGTATATATATATATATATATATATATATATATATATATATATATATATATATATATATATATATATATATATATATATATATATATATATATATATATATATATATATATATAAACATAAAATTGAATCGAATAGATCGGCCTTATTGTCACTGATATCCGATCCAGCTATTTGAGTCGATATCGGCTCGATATCCGATAAGTTTCGGTATCGGTGCATCCCTGATAATTACTATATTTGTGTTGGATCTATTTTTGTGAGAAATTTACATTAATGTTTGTATTCTTTATGCGTTATAAACTAAACTTTTTTCATCAAGATAAAAGGTAATGCCAAATATTGAATCACTGCCCGGTCCTGCAACATCCACAATCCTCTTGTTACAAGCGCGTTTCTTATATAAACAAAACATTTGCCTAAAACTGAATGTATAAATCAGTCAACTGTTAGACTGTTGTTTCATAGTCACCTTTCTCGTTGCATTTAGATGTTGCTGCTTTTCTTGTGCCTCTCTCTGTGATGTTTTAATGCCTGAAAAAAAAAAAACGGTTCCTGCGAGTTGAAGCATAAAAATGTTTAGGCCGCTTCATTATGGCTCTGCAAACTCTTTCACAAAATGAAGATATCAGCTGGCAGTTACAAAATGTTAAATTAGTTATAAAAGCTTAAGCTATCAAAGTCATTGTATTTTGTAAAACTTCACATTTGCTTCATAAGGAAAACCTTAATACATTTTATTCTTAAAAGCAATGGCATTACATTTGTCAGTGTCCTTTTTTTAAACAACAAACCAACATCTTTATTTTTAAAATGTTGGAATAATGAGGTTTATGTGTTTAAATACATCTTTTAGAAAAGTAAAGATATAAATAGTCAGTATAGTATAGACTACATGTTATATTCCCAGTTTTATTGTTAAGTTTATTTAGATGGCTGTTAAAGGGGAACTACACCCATTTTCAAAACTCATACATGTTGTTGCTATGGTCTGCGACAGTCCAATATAATAGATACTGTTACTGCTTTTAAAGATTTTATACAGATTTTTGAAATTCTCTTTAGTTTTTTTTAGACCAACTGAGAGAACATCTTCCCTGTGCTGAAGCTCTGAGGTAGGATATTTTTTTCTCATTATCAGCTGCATTGTATTTAATGTTGTTGCCTATTGAAAGCATACAAAACATTTTGAATTCAGTGGCCTCTTTAGCTTTGCTGTGAACTTCTTGAAAGTTCATTAAATTAAAGGATATGATCTGTAATAGACATGGACATTCAGACATCATTCAGTGTGATTTACACTTCCCAAGAATATCATTATCTCTGATGTCCAGAACTTCAGAATACCTGAAGCTGAAACTACATTTAAGGAGCTCATTTGTCTTTTTTGTTGGTTCTCAGAGAAAAGACACAAGGTGTTGGGGGAGGAGCAGCAGAATGGGTGGAGACGAGGACATCAAGGTGAGGAGAGTTGGACCTGAAAAACACTACCATCTGTACACAGCTGGAAAATGCAACAGTTGAATGATTGTGTGTTTGTAATGTGTTTTTTTGTGTCTCTGTTCTCCAGAAAATGCTGGAGTTGCTGCTGGAAAACCACACGGAGGCTCATCAGAAGCAGCTCAGCCGCCTCCGAGATGAGATCCAAGACGAGCAGAGGATGCTGGACGAACTCAGAGTAAGGAAACACCAGTAAAGCAAAATATTGTCTAAGTACTTTAATTATTGCTTCAGTAAATATACTACGGCCAAAAAAATTCATAATCTAGTACCTCATAAAAAATGTCTTGAAAAAAATCATAGTATGCCATAAAATGTCATAATAAAGGTCAAAGTACGGTATGCCATAAAAGAGTAAAAAAATATAGTATGTAGTATGCCATAAAAATGTCAAATATCATTGTAGTCGAAATAATACAAGCGTGGACTGATGGTCTAATGCAGTTTATTCTGTTTTCCAGTCATTTCATCAACCAACGTAAGAGCTAAACAAAAATGAAACAAACAGAAGGCAGAATAATACATTAGCATTAAATTCTGTTAGCACCACTTCCAGAGAGTTAGCAAATACACACACAAACTCAAAATGACTAGACAATTTGACAAATAAATGAAGTTAATACCTTGTTGCCCTTTCGACTAGAGCTAAACTCTTGTAATACTCTCCCGTTAATCATTATAACTTGTTTATCTTCTGTGTTGATTATCCCCATGTTAACATTACTACACTGTTTAGTTTACCTTTTCTATCAATTTCCTTCTGTCACTGCATCTAATGTCTTTTCAAAATAAAAGCACTTCCATTTTCATGGGAAATAACAAAAAAACTAAAGCAATATAACAAATACATTATAAACACAGATTTAACATGTTAAACCACACTGTGTGCATTGGGGTCATTTACAATCATAAAAAGTATGCCATAAAAAATATGATATAGTATGTCATAAAAAAGTCATTCAAAAATATAGTATGCCATGAAAAATGTAATTAAGTCATAGTATAGTATAGTATGTAATGAAGAACAAAACACAACCATGTTCAAAAATATTAAATTAATACCATACTTAATAGGTAGTTAAATAATTTTAGTTAAAATTTGCTCTAATAGTGCCCTGATATCTGCCCTACACCTCAAAGCGATATGAATATCAAAATATTTTTTTTATTATAAAACTAGAGCTTAAAGGGGCTACATGTAAGAATCAGAAATTGCTTGTTCACAGCGACGCCTGTGGCCGCAATGTCAACGAAAGTCAGCGTCCTGTTGCTCGCGCTCGCGCTTGTGCTCGCGCTACATTGACATGAACGAGCACCGGTCTAAACAGTGAGGCGACACACTTCAGCTAAAACACAATATCACTTTATATTTCACCTGCTTGGCAGTAATGTTAGCTGACCAGACGAAGGTCTCTCCATGGATCAATGCTGATTCTAGTGCTGGCTTTTCCTGTCTCAGCCTCAGCATTTATTTCTGCAAAAACGTCCACTGCACATTCACTAGATATTCTCAGAGATAAACTAACTCTCTGCAGTGTGCGCGCGTGCACGTGGAGTAGGAGCGAGCCGAGCGGGTGAGAACGAGCGCGGTGTGCAAGCAGGCAGCAGGCAGCAGGCAGCAGGCAGCAGCCAGCAGCGCTGCTGCGCGCTTGCGTACCCACACGCGAGCGCGCATGGGATTCCGACCCGTTATGATTTATGCGCGTGAAAAGTTACAAATAGTCCCTTTAAAGGCATATAAATACAAAGTTGTCATAGGTGGAAATTTCACACAGACACCTTTTTAAAAGAAAGTTGCTTTTACTTAAGGTAATATATGATGGTATGTTGGCACAGTTCAGGCCATCACACTGATATAATACAATTTGAACTCTTATTAAACCCTACGGAGCTGAATATTTCAAAATGCATCTCCTCTTACAATGTTTAAATAGAAGCATACTAATATAATAGATACTGTTACCACTTTTAAAGATTTTATACAGATTTTTGAAATTCTTTTTAGATTTTTTTTAGACCAACACAGTATTTTCTCTGTGCTGAAGCTCTGAAATAGTTTATTTTTCTCATTATCAGGTGCGTTGTGTTAAATGTCTTTGAATATTGAAAGTGTACAAAACTTAAAATTCAGTGGCCTCTTTAGCTTTGTTATGAATGAAAATTCATGACATTAGGGGATATGGTCTGTAATAGACATGGACATTCAGATATCAATCAGTGTGATTTGCACTTCCCGAGTATATCATTGTCTCTGATGTCCACAACTTCAGCATACCTGACGCTGACATTACAGACAATTTAAGGAGCTCATTTGTGTTCGTTGTTGGTTCTCAGAGAAAAGACACAAGGTGTTTGGGGAGGAGCAGCAGACTGGGTGGAGATGAGGACATCAAGGTGAGGAGAGGTGGACCTGAAAAAATCTACCATCTGTACAGAGCTGGAAACTACAACAGTCAAATGGCTTGTTTATATTTGAATGATTGTGTTTGTAATGTGTTTTTTTTTTTTTTTTGCATCTCCGTTTTCCAGAAAAAAGTGGAGGAGCAGCTGGAGAACCACAGGGAGGCTCATCAGTAGCAGCTCAGCCGCCTCCGAGATGAGATTCAAGACGAGCATAGGATGCTGGACTAACTCTGATTAAGGAAAAACAAGTAAAGTCAAATATTGTCTTGGTACTTTGTTTATTGTTTTGTTTGTTGTTGGTACAATATGCCATACCTATATTAAGAAGTCATAGTACGTTGTGTTTAATTTTGAAAGCGTACAAAATATGTTAAATTCCGCGGCCTATTTAGCTGTGTTATGAGACATAGTATAGTATGTTGAAAAATTTAGTAAAAAAAAGTCATAGTATAGTATGTCGAAGAAAAAGTCATAGTATAATATGTCGAAGAAAAAATCATAATATAGTATGTCGAAAATATTTGTAAAAAAAAGTCATAGTATAATACATCGAGAAAAATTCATTGTATAGTATGTCAAAATTTTTTGTAAAAAAAAAGTCAAAGTATAGTATGTCGAAAAAAAAAAATCATAATATAGTATGTCGAAAAATTTTGTAAAAAAGTCATAATATAGTATGTCGAAAAAAACTCATAATATAGTATGTCAAAAAATGTGTAGAAAAAAGTCATAGTATAGTATATCGAAAAAAAGTGATAATATAGTATGTCGAAAATATTTGTAAAAAAGGTCATAGTAGTATGTCGAAATTTAAAAAAAAAAAAAAGTCATATATAGTATGTCAAAAAAAAGTCATAATATAGTATGTCGAAAATATTAGTAATAAAAAGTCATAGTATAGTATGTCGGAAAAAAATTTGTAATAAAAAGTTATAGTATAGTATGTTGAAAAATTTTGTAAAAAAGTCAAAGTATAGTACGTCGAAAAAAAAAAGTCATAGTATAGTGTATAAAAAAAAACTTTTATTATAGTATGTCGAAAAATTTTGTAAAAAAAATCATAGTATAGTAAGTCGAAAAACTTTGTAGAATAGTATGTCGAAAGATTTTGTAGTATAGCATGTCGAAAAAAAAGTCATAATATAGTATGTCGAAGAATTTTGTAAAAAAGTCATTGTATAGTATGTCGAAAAAAAGTAAAAGTATAGTATATCATAATATAGTATGTCGAAGAATTTTGTAAAAAAGTCATAGTATGTCGAAGAGAAAGTCATAATAGTATGTCAAAAGATTTGTAGAAAAAAGTCATAGTACAGTATGTCGAAAAAAAGTCAAAGTATAGTATGTCGAAGGAAAAGTCAAAGTAAAGTATATCGAAAAAAAGTCATTGTATAGTATGTCGAAAAAAAGTCAAAGTATAGTATGTCGAAGGAAAAGTCAAAGTAAAGTATATCGAAAAAAAGTCATTGTATAGTATATCGAAAATATTTGTAAAAAAAAGTCACAGTATAGTATGTCGAAAAAAGTCCTAATATAGTATGTCGGAAAATTTTGTAAAAAAGTCATAGTATAGTATATAGAAAAAAAGTCATAATATAGTATGTCGAAAATATTTGTAAAAAAAAGTCATAGTAGTATGTCGAAAAAAGTCAGTGTAGTATGTCAAAATTTTTTATAAAAACGTCATAGTATGGTATGTCGAAAAAAAGTCATAATATAGTATGCAGAAAAAAAGTCATAGTATAGTATATCGAAAATATTTGTAAAAAAAAGTCACAGTATAGTATGTCAAAAATTTTTGTAAAAAAGTCATAGTAATACGTCGTAAAAAAAAAGTCATACTAGTATGTCGAAAAAAAGTCATTGTACAGTATGTCGAAAAAAAAGTCAAAGTATAGTATATCGAAAAAAAAGTCATTGTATAGTATGTCGAAAAATGTTGTAAAAAAAAATTCACAGTATAGTATGTCGAAAAATTTGTAAAAAAAAAGTCATAATATAGTATGCCGAGAAAAAGTCATAGTATAGTATGTCGAAAATATTAGTAAAAAAAAGTCATAATATAGTTTGTCGAAAATATTTGTAAAAAAAAGTCATAGTATAGTATGTCGAAAAAAGTCATAACATAGTATGTCGAAAAAGTCATACTATAGTATATCGGAAAAAAGTCATAATATAGTTTGTCGAAAATATTTGTAAAAAAAAGTCATAATATAGTATGTCGAAAAATTTTGTAAAAAAGTCAGTATAGTACGCCAAAAAAGTCATATAGAATGTCAAAAAAATTTGTAAAAAAAGTAATAGTTTGTCGAAGTCATAATATAGTATTTCGAAAAAAAGTCATAATATAGTCTGTCGAACATATTTGTAAAAAAAAGTCATAGTATAGTATGTCGAAAAAAGTCATAACATAGTATGTCGAAAAAGTCATACTATAGTATATCGGAAAAAAGTCATAATATAGTTTGTCGAAAATATTTGTAAAAAAAAGTCATAATATAGTATGTCGAAAAATTTTGTAAAAAAGTCAGTATAGTACGCCAAAAAAGTCATATAGAATGTCAAAAAAATTTGTCGAACATATTTGTAAAAAAAAGTCATAGTATAGAATGTCGAAAAGAAGTCATAATTTACTATGTCGAAAAATTTTGTAAGAAAAGTCATAGTATGTCGGAAAAAAAAAATACTATATTATATCGAAAAAAAAGTCATAATATAGTATGTCGAAAATATTTGTAAAAAAAGTCATAATATAGTTTGTCGGAAATATTTGTAAAAAAAAGTCATAATATAGTTTGTCGAAAATATTTGTAAAAATAAGTCATAGTGTATATAATATGTCGGAAAAAAGTCATAATATAGTTTGTCGAAAATATTTGTAAAAAAAAGTCATAGTACATATAATATTTCGGAAAAAAGTCATAATATAGTATGTCGACAAATTTTGGAATAAAAAGTCAGTATAGTACGTCGAAAAAAAGTCATACTATAGTATGTCAAAAGATTTGTAGAAAAGTCATAATATAGTACGTCGAAAACATTTTGTAAAAAAAAATCATAGTATAGTATGTTGAAAAATTTGTAAAAAATAGTCATAGTATAGTATGTCGAAGAATTTTGCAAAAAGTCATAATATAGTATATCGAAAAAAAGTAATAATATAGTATGTCGAAAATATTTGTAAAAAAAGTCATAATATAGTTTGTCGGAAATATTTGTAAAAAAAAGTCATAATATAGTTTGTCGAAAATATTTGTAAAAATAAGTCATAGTGTATATAATATGTCGGAAAAAAGTCATAATATAGTTTGTCGAAAATATTTGTAAAAAAAATCATAGTATAGAATGTCGAAAAAAAGTCATAATTTAGAATGTCGGGAAAAAAAATACTATATTATATCGAAAAAAAGCCATAATATAGTAGGTCGAAAATATTTGTAAAAAAAAGTCATAGTATATATAATATGTCGAAAAAGTCATAATATAGTACTTCGAAAAATTTTGTAAAAAAGTCATATAGAATGTTAAAAAATTTTGTAAAAAAGTCATATAGAATGTCAAAAAATTTTGTAAAAAAAAAGTCATAGTATAGAATGCCGAAAAAAAGTCATTGTATATTTTGTCGAAAAAAAGTCATAATATAGTGTCGAAAATATTTGTAAAAAAAAGTCATAGTAGTATGTCAAAAAAAGTCAGTGTAGTATGTCGAAAAATGTTGTAAAAAAAAGTCATAGTAGTATGTCGAAGAAAGTCATTGTATAGTATGTCGAAAAAAAAGTCAAAGTATAGTATATCGAAAAAAAGTCATTGTATAGTATGTCGAAAAATGTTTTAAAAAAAAAAGTCATAATATAGTATGTCGAAAAAAAAAAGTCATAATATAGTTTGTCGAAAATATTTGTAAAAATAAGTCATAGTGTATATAATATGTCGGAAAAAAGTCATAATATAGTATGTAGACAAATTTTGTAAAAAAGTCATATAGAATGTAGAAAAATGTAAAAAAAAAAAGTCATAATATAGTTTGTCGAAAATATTTGTAAAAAAAAGTCATAGTTTAATATGTTGAAAAAAAGTCATAATATAGTACTTCGAAAAATTTTGTAAAAAAGTCATAATATAGTTTGTCGAAAATATTTGTAAAAAAAAGTCATAGTAGTATGTCGAAAAAAGTCATAATATAGTTTGTCAAAAATATTTGTAAAAAAAAGTCATCGTATATATAATATGTCGGAAAAAAGTCATAATATAGTTTGTCGAAAATATTTGTAAAAAAAAGTCATCGTATAGAATGCCGAAAAAAAGTGATAATATAGTATGTCGAAAATATTTGACCTGCTTCATCACCACACTCTTTCCTGCAGCCTCCGTTCCTCTGATGCCAACTTCCAGCCTCCACCACTCAGAACCAAGAACCGGACCTGGGGTGACATTCAAATAAATCAAAAGTCAACTTTTTAGAATAGGTTTTTATGTGCAAATAATGTTGTGTGTTTTATATATTATGTTGTTTTTCTTTATGATAATCTTGACTCATGTAAAGTGTCTTTGAGTTTCTTGAAAAGCGCTCGATAAATAAAATATATTAACATTATTATTATTACTGTGGCTTATTTTTTTCCAAAAAAAAATTACTGAGTTTTTATACTATACTTTGATTTTTTTCTTTACTCTTTCTTCGACATACTATAACCTTCCTTTTTCGACTTTTGACATACTATATTATGACTTTTTTTTTTTACAAAATTTTCGACATACCGTACTATGACTTTTTTTTCGATATACTATATTTTGACATTTTTTTTACGACATACCATACTATGACTTTATTACATGAAAATTTTCGACATACTATACTGACATTTTTCACAATATTTTTTCAACATACTATACTGTGAATTTTTTTCATGACATTTTTTGCTATACTATGGCTTTTTTTTCCCATGAAATTAATCGACATGCTATACTATGAATTTTTTTCCATGAAATTCTCGATATACTGTAATATAACTTTTTTTAAAACATTTTTCCATAAAATCTTTCAACATATTATACTATAACTTTGTTTCCATTTAATTTTTTTCGACATACTATACTATGACTTTTTTCATGAAAATTTTCGACATTCTATACTATGACATTTTTTTACGAATATTTTCAAAAAAATTTCATGAAAAAAGTCATACTATATAGCATGTCGAAAATATTCGTAAAAAAATGTCATAGTATAGAATGTCGAAAATTTTAATGAAAAAAGGCAAAGTATTGTCTGTCGATTAATTTGGTGGAAAAAAAACTCAGTTTAAAATTTCGTCAATTTTCAAAAAAGTCATACTATAGTATGAGTTTTTTCATGAAAATGTCAAAATTTTAAACTGAGTTTTTTTTTCCACCAAATGAATCGACAGACTATACTATGCTTTTTTTCATTAACATTTTCGACATTCTATACTATGACATTTTTTTACGAATATTTTCGACATGCTATAGTATGACTTTTTTCATGAAAATTTCGAAATTTTAAACTGAGTTTTTTTTTCCATCAAATGAATCGACAGACTATACTATGCCTTTTTTCATTAAAATTTTCGACATTCTATACTATGACATTTTTTTACGAATATTTTCGACATGACTTTTTTCATGAAAATTTTCGAAAATATTCGTAAAAAAATGTCATAGTATAGAATATCGAAAATTTTAATGAAAAAAGGCATAGTATAGTCTGTCGATTAATTTGGTGGAAAAAAAACTCAGTTTAAAATTTCGTCAATTTTCAAAAAAGTCATACTATAGTATGAGTTTTTTCATGAAAATGTCGAAATTTTAAACTGAGTTTTTTTTCCACCAAATGAATCGACAGACTATACTATGCCTTTTTTCATTAACATTTTCGACATTCTATACTATGACATTTTTTTACGAATATTTTCGACATGACTTTTTTCATGAACATTTTCGAAAATATTCGTAAAAAAATGTCATAGTATAGAATGTCGAAAATTTTCATGAAAAAAGGCATAGTATAGTCTGTCGATTAATTTGGTGGAAAAAAAACTCAGTTTAAAATTTCGTCAATTTTCAAAAAAGTCATACTATAGTATGAGTTTTTTCATGAAAATGTCGAAATTTT